>JAAVUK010000406.1:0-35577 GCA_014899095.1 Fusarium buxicola
GTGGGGTTATGGTCGGGTGGGGTCTGACACTAGCTGCTTGGGGATTTTGGAGCACCATCTTGGTCCGGCTTAGAGCTCATTGGGCGAAACGAGTGATCAGGCTAGCAGTCGGTGGTCACAGAAAAAAGGCTTCTGAAGCAGCCGCCACAGAATACCGCAAGACAACAACAGCTTGAGTACCTCCAAGGGTTGATCAAGGATCAACTCAAGTTTACCCGCGCGGATACCCAAAGCAGCGTTAATGCCAAACCGATCAAGCTGCCGTCGAGACGGTTGACACTCTTGTGCTGAACTGCAACAAAGAACTAGCCAGAAAGAACAACAGCTTGTGTGAGAAGGCTCACCCTCACACACCCGGCAACAACCCAATCAGCCCGGCTCCCGATTTCCGGTCGACACAAGCCCTATATGCCCCCAGAACGAACAACAAGAAGACCAAGCTGCAAGAAAAGAAGCCTTACCAGTTGGAAGCATCCAGGAGCTATCGCCATCTCAAATCTGAAGTCACCTATCCAAAGCCAGGAGGTATCTACGCTGCCTGGTGGCTAGAGCAAAAATGCAAGACCTTCTTCCCTGTAATGATTCTGCCTTGGGGACACTCCGACCGGTTCGATCTCAAAGTAACCCCCCAGCACACGGGCCTTAACAAGACGATCCCGGATTGCTACGTCTGGCCCAGCTAAGGCTACGGCGAGTTTGGAGCGCAGGGGCAGATGGTGAATACGCTAATATTTGAAGGAGAGGGTGCTATCGAGCTTGAGCGTGGTTAGATGAGACGTGATGATGTTGACGGAAGTGATAGCAGAGAATTTTCTTCATACTCTTCCTGAACGAGGGGACGTGGTGAAGAAACCCTTTTGAACCGTATAATCACTATTCGCAGTTAGAAGCAAACAGTCCCTTCGAGGAAACGTTCCGGGCGAGGCCTCAGAAGGGAGCTAGGTGGCTGGGCTAATTCCAGCCTTGGGGCGAGAGTAAGGAACAGAAGAACTTGAACAATGCGGCGAAGCCAGACTTACCCAAACCCGCCGCCAAAGGCCTCAAAAGAATTAGGCGGTCTATAAGGACCAACAAAAGCAAGACGTTTCGCTCTTTATGGAAGCCCCGCTTAGTTCTTGTGATGGTGGCTGTCGGAAGTGCAATATACCAGACACACTTCGGTTTTGGGGGCCATAACGGCAGTGTGTGGTTGTTTCTGTTAGATGGGCTCCATATTCACTCTGGAAATATGCTTGTGTGCTCTTTTGTGCGACCATCTGGCTATATCTGACGCAGTAAGTCGGAAGTAATGAATGAAAACGCCTCGACCTTTACCAATGTTTCCCTTACTAGTCTAGAGGTTATGAGACAATATAACGTACAGAATGACCGTGTCCGAGGTGAGTTGACACGGCTGCAATACTCGCATGCACTCGAAGAAGGGCCGGCCATGCAGACTATCAGAGGTATGTTTCACTGGACGTCGTGAAGTCCTGTTGTACGAAACATCGTGTGGCAATTTATGCCCCCATTTGTGCACGCCTACATGACACGTAGGTAAGGCACTTGGCACTGATAATGAAGTAGCACAGTCTTCCGGTGAGTGGGTGGTGCGTTAGGCAGCAGAGTAAGAGACATGTCTGTGAGTGGTCAACAGAACGCACATTGACGCTTATGTTATCTATTTGCGTGTGAGAGACTGCAGCTACCATTGGTGAGCACATTCGTCTCTGTAGATGAAAGTTGAGTTTAGAGCCGGGCGGGGAAGCTGTTCTCGTCCTGTCCACAACCTCTCGACTATCTCAGCTTCAAACTATTAGCCATTTCTGAAGAGAACAAGGTCGCAATTTCCATTATTCCTATCGCCGAACTCGGCCGCAATCTCGCCGGTGTCCTACAGACCGATATCGATGGCCACTACAAAGCTCGAGGGCGACTCCCCAGGCTCGTTTCGGTTGTCAATTCGACTGCTTCCGCCCTCCGTCAAATTCATGATCTCCTTAAACGGAATCACGATGCGACGGTACCCGTTTTTCGAGAGTCTTGCTTGAACGAGATTGCTCTCCTTGCGGCCAAGTGCAAGAAGATTTATGTTGCCATAGTCACCTTGTTGGCTAAAGCAAAACAGAGTAAAGGTAGCGATGAGAGAATCAGCGACCTGTTGATAGAAAACCTTGAGAACACTTCGGTGAATATTGCCCTATCAATCATCTGGAGTAGCAACTCCTGGAAATGGCTTGAGCCCCGGTTACAGATTTGCCAGCAGGAGTTAAAGCGAGCCAAGTTTGACCTTGTATTGCGTTTCCTCCTTGGCAGTGTCGCTCAGATTCAGATGCAGTCCGTCTAAGAACCCTCTATCCCGTCTCTTGATCCTAACTGAAGCTGAATCTCATCTTCGCCAGGCAAACAGCCCACACGCCAGGCTCATTTGAGGCTGAGCGCTCGCTAAGAGATCTTGCCGAAGGCCTTTATCTTCAGCGCTCAAAGTATGCCAAGCACATTGCAAAGATACACGTCAGAGTGTACAAGCACCTTAACGAGGTAGCGTTGTCTGACAGCTTAATAAAGGGGGGAGGGACGTCTTCGAGGCGGACAAGGTAAGACAACTTTGGTTGCTCTCTTCTAATAAAGCATCTATCTGACGAAAAGTCGTTCTAGCAGCACATCCACAGTGGCCCCTACTCGATCATCCACCTCATCTTTGGTGGAGAGCCCTGATCGGTAAGCCTGGAGTCAAAGGCAAGATAACCCATGAATCTAAACTAAACCTTATGAGCAGACATGAGCACGACTTGGGGCAAACCACCAAACCTGCTCTTACAAGCGGCGTCAAACTTGAAACAGAGCAGATGGCTAAAACACGATCAGAGGATGAGAAACCTTCGACAATATTCGCAGGATCTACAGTTCCGAAAAGAGATGTCGACATATCCGTGAGCTCCGAGCAGGGAATCGAAAAGGATGCAGCCGCGCTGCCGCCACCCGCTTCAAAATCTGGAATGTTCGACAAGAATAAAGCTAGAGTCCAAGACATTGGCATGTCTAGTCATACTGTTTCCATGGGGGAAGCAAAGTGTGGCCAGGCTCAGTCTACTCTTCGGCGTCTTACCCCAACCTGGATTCGACGACTCTTCTCGTCTGACCTGCGGTGCAACTGGGAACATGAAGAGATCGAGGTTTTTCACCTCGAGGCGACGAGGCTTAGCAGCCCCTTAGGAAGGACGGTCAGAAAGATCGAAATGGAGGACAAGTAAGTCAAGGCTACCCTTGCTCACGTCGGGTCCCGCCGTGGACTGAGACGACGTCCAGGGCTTCTGGAGCCGTATGGCTCACTCGACCCACGCATGCGTCACCAAGTTGACCAAGCCATCACACATGTGAAGCAGCCGAGCTCTAGGGATCGAGTCTGGATAGCCATTGACATCGTTAAGGACCGACTGCACGAGTCAGCAAACAGGGGGTCAGGATTAACTAACCTGTCTGATATCTCCATCATGCTATTCTTTCGATTAGGTGATGAAGTCGAACCGGTACGCGTCAAAGATGCCGTCGGGCGTGAGCATCTCTTGCCATACGCATCGTGCAACACATGGGAGGTAAGTTGCGTTAGGCTTTTGTAGAGGCATTGAGTCTCGGTGCCATTCGTTGATCGAATACTACCCCCACCCCACACTACTTGAGTTTTCCCTTTGCTAACCTAGTCTTTCGTCAGATGACCCGAAACATTCTGATTCAGGCCTACTGGAGCAATCCACTTACTCGTGATGCTGTGAAAGCGGGACGCTTCAGTGTTCATGGCGTGGATGGCACGATTATCGTCCCGGACACGTGGAAATCAAGCATCCACCCTGGCATAACCTTGGAGATGAAGGTGTGGCCTAGCGCGCCGATGCCGATGCCAATCCCATCAAGACGAATCCCGGGAATACCTTAGCCACCACCAATCGTCAAGATAATCTCAGTCTCTCTAGTGGGTACCGGGGTCATTAAACTAGCTGAAGTCTACAAAGAGATGGGCAAGCTTCTTGGTTTGGAACAGGGGTTGACTCGGGAAAGCGAGAATGTAGAGCTTGATTTCGGGAAGCTTTTTGGTTTATGGACCAATGTGACAGACGCGTATATGGAGAGCCATACCGACTCAGACTCGTCAGATAGTTGGAGCAGTGTATCGAATTCTTCGGGTTCTTCGATCACTATTAGCGACTAAGTTAACTTTTAGGTAGAAACTTAGCTAAGAGGACTACAATATCCAGAAGTACGCTGCCTTTTCGCGCAGAAGGTAGTAACACCGTGCTGAGGGAGACTATAAGCACAGCTTAGTCGGCTTCTCTTGTTTGAGTGCTGCTGGAATGACTCAAAATGTAGTGAGTCTGCACTGGCTGTATTATAATAAGCCACCTGATGGCTCACCTTTAGTCTCGTTCATCGAGTGGGACCTTGGTTCTCTACGTTATATTTTGAACCGTCCGCCATGGCCACTTACCTCACCCTCTCACATTGCAAGGCGTTTAAAATTTTCTACTTCCTGATATTCTCGCGGCTTCTTGTCACTGTGACAGGCTTTGAGTTTCTCAAACCCAATCTGACAAGAGGAGTCAGCGTCTCGTAAAAAACGGCAATCACTTGGGCCTGGAACAATTCGCCACCATTCGCCGCCAAGGCATTCCCAATGTAGAAGTAGCGGCGCTATAGGCGGGAAAGAGAGAAGTTTGTTCATGCTTTTTGCTGCCGTGATGAGCATCAGTATGTTATTTTCGCCGTGAACTGAGTTCGGGTGTTGCAAGTTATGAGCAACTACAATTAAACGCTGCGTTACAAGTTTATATCGGTAGCACTGAAGCACAGAGCAATATAGGATATGCACTACGCCCTCAGCTCACTCTAGAAGAACACTTACAGGGCAATTCAAGCTCTTCTACTCATATGAGATAGGAACTATAGAGCCTCGGGATAGTTGTTCCCGCAATTGTCATTGACCAAGGCTTGAGCCCACTCTATTGAGTGGACTCGCCGAAGGGCTATTACAAAGCACCCGCAAGTCAACATGTTGAATGCGAAATAAGAATTACTATACAGTGGAACTGGAACTATATTGCAGCAAAGACTGTGTCAGCCTCTGCTTCCAATCCTGCAACACAACCTGGTGCCTTGTTTACGGGACATGCCTTTGCTTTCGTAGAGTCCTCTTTCCTTCCCTGTGAGAGAGAAAGGTAAGCTGAACTGAGTTGCTGCTGGGATTCGATAACTCTCTAAGTTTTAAGACGAGTTGACAACTGTCATTGCGGCGACTTTAATTCTGAGTGAGCTTTAGAAACCGTTAATGGCTCACTAAGCAACAATTAGGGATTATGATACCAGTTGCTATCAACTTATCAATGTTAATACGACAATAAGCTTGGGTATAAAGACGCGGTTGGTCCGCATGGGCTCGAATCTCTAACCGATCTTGACAGCCAATATCCCACCATTCATAAGTTGTAGTTACAGATATAAAGAACCCCTTCCACCATCGCGTCACTCCTATATATTACCCTCCACATTCTTCAGTCAATATAAGCCCCATTAGTCCCGTTGGCTCCATCCCGTGTCTCCAATGCCTTTCCGTCTCCCTGCTTCCGGACTCCTTTCAGCGTCACTCTGGTCTCCTCCCGTTGGTCAAATCGCCGGTACGCCAGCGGCGCATCGTCCAAGCTGTACTCGTTGGAAAAGATAAACCCAGGCCTCGCCCTGCCGTTCTTGACAAGTTCCACCAAAGCCTGCATGTTTACTTGGACATCTACTATCCCGCCTTGAACCCGGATACTCTTAAGCCAAGCCTCGACAATCGGGAAGCTAATCTCAGCCTTCAACCCCAACTTGTCAGCCGCCTCGGTGCCCTTCCCGCCGTTGTTGCTCGCTGAAAAGTATACTCCGGCGATGCCTACACCGCCGCCCGTCCGCGTCATCTTGATGGCCTCGCGGAGGATATAGTCCTGTTGTGGCTCGAGGCGGTCGTTCAGCCCGACCTCACCAACGCAGTCGACAGCGCGGTTGACGCCGGCGGGGCGCAGGGCTAGGATCTGCTCCGACGCCTTGCCGCCACGGGTGAAGTTGATGGGCATGGCGCCCATGGAAGCGGCCTTGGCGAGACGAGAGGGGACGTGGTCGACGACGTAGACCAAGGAAGCGCCTCGGATAATGGCACTATAGGCGCACATGAGGCCAATTCCCCCGGCCCCGAAGACGGCGACCGTGTCTCCTGGCTGGAACCCAGACCACGTCAGCGCAGACCAGCCAGTTGGGAAGGCATCGGCGAGCGGGAGCCATTCTTTGTCGTCAAGTCCGGGGGGGATCTTGGCCAGGGATGAGTCGGCCCAAGGCACTCGGGCATATTCAGCTGCCAAAGGTGGGTGTCAGATATCTCGTTGCACAATAAAACATGTAAAGCTGTTGCAGCATTCAAGGAGAGAATATACCTTGCAGCCCAGCTTTACTGCCCCAGCCGCTCCCAAGACCGTATCCCACGATGGAGCCGTCCGATGGCAGCAAGTTAGGCTTGGGAAGTAACTGTCCGTCCTCAGCGAAACAGGCTACTATAACACGATCACCGGGCTTGAAGTAGTCCACGGCGGGGCCAACCTCCTCGACAATACCGACGGCCTCATGGCCCATACCGTGCAGCTCCTTATTCCCGTTGAGGCCGTGGTAGAGGTGCAGATCCGTCCCGCAGATTCCCGACGTGGTGATACGCACGAGGGCATCCTCTGCGTCGATCAACTTGGGCCGCGGGACAATGTTAACGCCCATGTCGCCGATGTTGCCTTCCCACTGGACGGCGCGCATAAAGCCGGTTTTCGAAGGGTTGGCCATCGTCTTGCTTGAATTCAGAGAGTGGAAATAAAAATAATTTAGGAAGAGTCAAATGCTTTTCGATCAAGCTGCCTTCGTTGAAGGGGAGATATGACTTGGAGCTTATACTCAATTCGCGCCATTTCTGGTTGGCGGACCTGTTCCCCTTTATAGTTCCCCAAAGCCGTTCTGAGTGGCTATGACCTGATGTAAGCGTATCATATACCCAAGTAAGAGTATCTTCGTCGAGAGCGTGCATCGTAATCTCCACCCTATTCGCCAGCTTTGTGACTTCTTGGAGATGTGCCCGGCAACCCTGTGTCGAAAGATAGGTTACGAGAGGACCCCATGTGATCTCATGAGGTCCCTACCAGTCATATAATCCTGACTCAGCCCAAGGCTGGGCAACCTTGCCTTGGTGGTTTGATGTTTATGATTGGCCTCTCGTTGCGCGATATATAAGCGTGAGGTTGCTATGGTAAGCGGCCAGTCTCGGTCAGCTTCCCATAGAGGAATCCATTTCGCGGCCATTTAGGATGTGGTAGCTGCTGAAATATATGCCCCAATCGGTTTCTGGGGCGTATCTATTTTTGTTTCCAATAGCACCAGATCCAGAGGGCAGCATGAGGTTCTTCGCCCCTCGGACCCCGTCCATCTGAAGTTAGTCCGGCAGAAACTGATAGAGCCTCCAGGGGCAAGGTAGGATGCTGTCGCGTCAGAATCCATCATCGCTGCTCCTTAGTAGCTTGCTAGATACTCACAGTTGGCTTGACAATGAACATGGCATCAACTCCATGCTGGGTCCACTCATCAGATAGCGGAGAACTGCTACGCCAATACGAACCAGGTCAAGTTTCCTAAGCCCCTTTTGCCTTGATGTCTTACGTCACATCAAGCTAAAACCCTTGATAAGCAGATAGTCGGTGGCCCATCTCTCTCTCAGAACCATCCTGATCACGCGGTTGCCGTGTCGCTACTCTTCCATGTGCCTAAGAGCCAATGTGCCGAAGTGAATCATCAAGCCAAGTCCACTGAAGCTTCTGGCAAGACTGCCTCGTAAGTTCGTCATTCAAACCCTTTCTATAAGCTCCCAGCTATAACTTCCGTCAAGCCATCATAAATAAAACAAGTTCTTACCGCGTTTTCCAAGCAAGCGATCCACTGGATGTCCTACTCCCTGAACGACGTCAACTTGATCACTTGCTTTAGGTCAGTATGGAAAGTTTCTATGGTGCCAGTAACTGTCAATGCTAAAGTTGATCTCGAGTAATCACATGCAAAGCCTTGACATTGAAAGGCCAACAGTTGATTGTCTGGTACTGTTGCTATATCTGGAGACAATGCCTTTGTTTAACGCGACAACGTATAAGTCAGCAAGTTTGAAGCTTTGATAGAACAAGTACCCAAAGCAGCGACACTGGTCTGTATCAGGGTGCTAAGAGACTTCGTCCAGCCGGGTTAGGAAATGGCAAAGCTGTTCAATGTGTCCATGGAACGTATCACATGGGGGATGCCAAGTAGAGAACAAGGAATATTTACTTTCGACTGACCGTCTTGCTTCCAAAGAATCATTCTTGAGGATCATTCCACCAGGCGTCTCACCATTGACGCCTATAACGGCAGTCGCTCTTGGTTCTATCAGCTCTATGCTAAAGCCTTCGAGTTTCATATTACAAGCCGGCTCTCGCAGGGAAAGGTGTAAGGCTTGTTGGCTTACTGAAAGAGGAGAAATTGCCTTTGACCATGGCTCTGCCAGCTTGACGCACATGTTTTCAGACTGCCTAGACAGGTTTATGTGAATTGTTACCCAGCCGCTTGTCCAGCATAAAAGTAGCTGTTGGCGTTGGCGTTGAAAATGCCACCTCTACTATTGACCATAAGCATCTTCCCACTTTAACTCGAGTTTTTACATCAAATTTCTTAATATACTTCTTCTACTTTAACTACACGCCCCTCTAGTTATAAGTCTGGGCGTTCTTAGCCTTCAGCTGAACCCTGTAAAGGTGATACCGGCCAACATAGTAAAGCCAATCGTCTACCCATTGCAAGTTGATCGCGGTGTCCTCCTCTGCGACCTTGATAATGCCAAGGCGCTTACCAGTCGAGTCAAAGACGTTGATACCTCCATCACTACCGCCGTACAATCTGCCAGCATCATCCAGCTTGATACCATCAGGGAACCCAGAGTCCTGGTACGAAAAGACGGTGCCTGATTGGACGGGCAGTTGCGCCTTTCCGATGTTGTATTCGTAGATGGTACGGCCTCCAGACGGCTGGGCCGAGGTGTTGCCCCGGTTGGTGACATACAGCTTGTCCTCGGCAGCGTTAAGTGCGATGCCGTTGGGGTTGGTGAATGGACCGCCGCCGGCACCGGCGAACTGGCGGATATCGCCCGTGGCCATCTCCCACCGCCAGACGCCGTTGGCAATCTCGGGGAACAGAGTATCGTTGAAGGCGTCCCAGCCGTAGTAGCCGTCAGTGAAGTAGGCCACGCCCTTGTTGGTGATGACGACGTCGTTGGGGCTGTTAAACCGGTGACCGTACCAGTTGTTGAGCACAACCTCGGTCTTGAGCGTCAGAGGGTCCATCTTGACGATACCGCCAGGGACAGTGACGTTGCCTTCTTGGGCAAAATAGACACTGCCGTTGTGGTAGGTGGCTCCATTGGCCATGGTCAGTTGAGGCTTCGGGTAGACCTTCTCGGTCTTGGGCGGGTTGCTAGTCAGGTTTGTCCGCCAAACCCAGTCTACGGTCTGAGAGCTGTAGCCCTTCTGGGGAGGGTAAAGCTCCACGTAGAAGAGGCAGTTGCATTCAGGAGAGTAGACAGTGCCATCGTGGGTCAGACGATTAGCCCACGCAGGGCCGGGTGGGAAGTCAAAAAGAGTCTCGATTTCAGGCCCAACGGTGTCACTCTTATTAACGCCAAGGAGCTATATTGTGGGCATAAGATTTAGTACTTGGCAAACAATGGTTTTTGCGGTTTGCTTGTTTACCTCATAGAAGTCGTCGTCAAGCACGATGTACGAGGCTTCCTTCAATTGCTTGGCTGTCTTGTTGGCTTCACTGCTAGTGCTGTTGTCGAGCAGTTTGGTGTGCCACCAGGTAGACATGACGCCGCGGTTGAAGTTGTCAGCTGGGTAGACGTTGCGGAAGCTGACGGACGGCTGGAAGATGCCACCAGAGAGCTCAACAAACTCTTTGCCAGCAGCAACAGCCCATAGGCCTGACATGGCGGCCAGGGAGGCAGTTAACCTGTGCATTTTGGGTGCTTCCGATTACCTCGTCCAGGGAACTTTGTAGAGACAGGCCAAGTGACGGTGCAGAGGGCCGTATATCAAAAGGATTGGCAGTGAGGGTGAAGAAGCTTAAACTTGAATGGGTCCTGGGGTACCCTACTTTTATGTCCGCGTTGGGCAGCCATCGTCTACGATCTCAAGCGGATATTCTAGAAACTTGTTCCATGCGCAACATCTCAGCCACACGGCATCGGCCCTAATCCCGAGCCAGTTGCGTCATGGGCCAATACGAAGGGAACGATATTTGCCTGGCTTTGCCCGCACCGGAACCAATGATGACCTTGGAAGGATATTGCAAAAGCGTCCCTACTTGAAGAGCCCACAATAAAGAACTCGATCGCCGTCTCCAACTCTACAATCGGACAGAGCCAAGGGTTTAGAGTTTCACCTATCCATACTATGTGGGGAAGCCCCGGCGTGTCCGCCTGTTTCGGTAATTAATTAATACCTCCTAGGACAGGTTGTCCGTGCGTGGATACAGTAACATGTCCGGGGTTTTCGGGGTTCAAGGACACCGAAATAGCGAAGCCTTGTCTGGGTGCTGCGACGTTTTCGAGGTGGATGAACGAAAATACGGCCTGGTAGGTTAGATACCGGAGGCTAATACGACATATCTATCTTGCGCGACTGAGTTGGGTTTCAGAGGGGTGGTTAAGTTCCCAAGTATCGGCGTGAGTTATTGTAATATTGGTGAGCTATTCCGGTATGTCTTCGACGCCGAAGTGCCGAACAGAACACCGCTTGATTCATTCTGGCCGGTATCTTGCACGCCTTTCGAGTCAGTTCAATGGAACTCTCCACCCTCAATATAGGGGACGGGACTTATAGAAAATCGCAACTTTACATGACAGGGTTTTCCTGGTTAGCAACAGCTGAGAGTCTTGGCTAAGGCCTTGGCTAAGGCCTTGGCTTTTGAGGCTCAAAGAAATACGTCCGAATGGCGCGGCTTCTTGAGGGGGGAGCTTGGACCTATTACGCAAGCGCAAGGCGACCTTGAAACAACGTGGAACCGAAGACTAGGTATAAATGTTGATACAAAAGCCATTGCACGAGGAAACATGTTTCCAAGTGATGAATGGCTGTGCTCAAAGTTTTACAATGCTTTGTTCTAGGGAGACAAGCACTATATCAGTGGTAAGGTTGTGGGGCTATTATCGGTTGACTGTACGGATAGTACCCTATGTATAGCACCCAGCGCGGGCAGCACTGTCACTAAGGTCGTCGAGTGGGTTTGATCTCGTCGATGGCTGACTTGAAGAGGATGCTACAAGCGTGGTCGGCGATTCGGGTGTTAAATCGATGGATGAGAAGGCTTATTGGGGCCACGGCGACCGAGTCTTTTGCAGAAGAACGACATCCAGAGTCTTAAGGTCCTGGAACGCATATGTCTAGAAATGTTGGGTCTGCACCTAAGTGGTCTACGGCGAACTATCCAAGCCGTTGCATTGAACAAACCTATCATGTTGCTCTTCCTTCACCGTCCAGAACCCAGCTACCGGTCTCGGAACGCGTCGCCCCTCCACATCGGATAAGGTATTACCCAGTGGTTGGACATGGGTGGATGTACAAGCGGAGATTGGAAATGGCCTCTTTCAAAGGCAGACCACGTGATAGAGACGCAAAGGCGGTGATTTGTCCAAATTCCAAAATGGGCCCCGTTTCTGTTTCTTATACCAGACTACAAATGAGTAGAATTGCCGTTACCATCCAATACTGTACCTGCTCACCAAACTCGCAAACTCTCACAACAGACAAGCTGACTAATTACTTATTTAAGATGCGTAAGAGACCCTTGGCCAACCAAAAAGGGCGCTAGAATGTGTGGACTTGTTTGAGTAGATACGATATCCTGTGGCTGACCAGTACCGTAGGGATATGAACGAGCATCACCAGTATAAGGAAGTTAATATGTGGTATGTAACTGGTGCATTTTGTTCATTTATTTCGATGAAACGAGACTCTATGTAGAGTTGGAGTTATCGGCGCATGACCAGGCGCCCTTTCCTCCAGATTCTTTGTAAGTATTGATGATACCCACGACAGATCCATATGTGCCGGCAACCATACAAAAGGTACCGGAAACAATAATGAAGACGCTCCAGAATACGAGAAGGTACCAACGAGGTGTCTTCTCCTTGAGCGACCAGTTATCATAAAGCCACATACAGCCATAAGGCTGGAAGCACATAAAGGTGCCGAGGAGGGCGCCGATCAACGACACGAGGGCTCCAAACCCGGGGATTGCGCTAGCAATAATGTATGCAATAATAGTGACTCCGGCGGTACAGCCAAGCCAGGTGGCCCAATGAACCACGCTGTTGGAGTTGAGGTGCTTTGAGCCACGCATGATTCGGAGAAACAAGTATTTGGCAGGAACCTCGAGAGAATGTCAGCAAAGGTCAACCCATCAAAACATCCAGTCGAGAAAAGACTCACGTGGGTTACAATCATGGCAGTGACTATTAGGCCGGGAAGAGCAAACCCATAAGAGACTTTCTTCATCGTGTCTCCTGCGGACCCCAGAGCGGGAGAGGTAACATACGACCCGCAGAAATAGTAGACCACGATGCCAATAGCAATATATGTAACGGTGACGATTCCTTGGGCCCACAGAAGGGAGCGGGTATAGTGCTGAGGCTCGCGCATCTCTGCTTGAATAGTGAACAGGGCCGGTGTGCCTGAAAAGGCAAAGATGAGGGCAGAGACGGCAGTGATGGCATCCACGAAGCTCGGGTTGCTCGAGAGCTTATAGTCAGATACCCAGACGCCGCCTCGGGGCGCAGCAGCAGGGCGATCCTGAAGACCCACGGCGACAGTAACACAGAAGACTTGGCAACGTTAGAATAACGACTTGCGTATCAAGACATAGAACTCACTGGCTGTCATGATACAGACTAGACCGACCCATGCGACCCAGCCGATCTTTCCCAGTGTACGGATGCTCGCGAACATCCATCCCACGACGGCGGCGACAGCGACAAAGAGGGCAGTACAGGCACCATGCGTCGATACTGAATTGAGACCAATCGAAATACCGACGATAGCAGAGCCGGCATTGAAAATATAGTCTAAGAAGTATTAGTTGATTCATCATCACAGAATGGCTTGGTCGAGGCATGAAGGGTGAGTGGGAACAGGAAGACTGCAAGTACTTACAAAGCAAAAAGGCAGTTGCAAAGACTTCACGCCCAACCTTTCCAAAGAGCAGGAGACCGACTTCGTCAAAGCCGTAGATCTCAGGGTGGTTCCTCTTGAACACACCAATAACGTAGTCGGACCAGGTGGTAATTGAGGCGATTATACACAAGCATACAACACCAGGGATGAGACCTAGTTTATCAAACGTGGAGGGAATAGATAGGACGCCGAGGCCGATTTGGGTCTTTGTGATAAGAGCAATGGTCGCAATCCAGCCAAGCTATTTGCAAGAGTTAGTTTTTCGACTCAACAGCTAGCAGCTAGCAACGGGATACACGTACGTTGCGATAGTTGGGGCCATCCTCGCTGATCTCGCCGAAGACGGCGTCCTCAGTATGAGAAGCGGCGATCGTAGAGCCTTGTTGCGAGGGATACCTCTGCAGACCCTCGGGATCATCACGCACGGCCTTGGTTTCCTTGGACATGGTGAGTGTTGGTTCTGCTGAGAGGACGGAGTCGAGAAGAAAAGGTGAGGTGGTGCACTTGTTCCGACCCAGCGGAATAGGAGAAGTGGAAAAGCTGGACAAGATTGGATGGAGAATTGAGAGCAGACTGCTGCAAAAATGGGGAGCGGAAGAGTTTGCCTTTAAGTTTCCAGACGTCTGTGGGTGCTCAGACAGTCAACTCCACGGGGAAGCCCCAGAATCTCATCTTGACCCCACGGGCCCAATCAAGGATGAGAGCCCTGGAGAAAATTCCGTCATGGTCGAGATGTTGTTCAGTGGTTCCCGGGTCCGAGCCGAGCGGAGCAGGAAGCCGATCGCGAAGATCCCCACGGCGGAATAGAGCCATGACGTAAAGTCCGTCTTTCCTTGGTGAGGAATGGCCGGCGTGGCCGAGTCAGGCAAGCTTCGGGAACAATCGGCGAATGAGCGTATGTTCCCGTGGAGCCTCATACCAGGGTCTTGGACTAGGGTTTTCCACTATGGAGTACACTATGGAGTAGAGTCTTGTCCCACCCTGTGATGCTAACCAATGATACAAATCTCGGAGTCAGCATAGCCGGAAACTCCGGACAACGGAGATGGCCTGTCTCGGCCTTGAAATCCGATATACAAATGTCATGACCTTTCCCATATATGTATGGGTCCGAGTTCCACAGTCAAGAAAACGTGGGCTTTCTCCGGAGAACTGAAGATGGATCCACCCCTTCCATGCCAATGGACGACGAGTATTGAACCATCCAAGTCCCCGTGTCTTATGCCAGTGATTCCTTCCTTTGAGATAAAAGACGAGTTAGCACTGAAAACGAATGTTGAAAGATGAAGATAAAGACGTATCTTTCGGCGACCCCGATCTGAACACATACAGAGCCGAAAATTGCCACGACAGGGATAGTCTCCACACCAAACCAAGAGGACAAGGAAGTGAGGGTATTTGTTGATTCCTGGTGAAACCACCTACTATTGGTTCCAGGAAAGTGATGTGCGGTAAGTAAAAGTTTAAAGGAACGGCTGTTGGTGCGCCACTGAGCCTAGCTAATCAAAACCGTTGAACAAGTTCTTGCTTGGTTTATATAGGAAACGATTGACACGACTTACTTGAGAAAGTCGAACCAGGTGCCCTCCCTCGGCTAAGAGACCCGAACAAGTTTATGCGTCTCTTACAACGTTGCTGTCAGAACTCGGTCTGAACCCGGACGGAGCTTGGCTATCTTGCATTGCGACTCTCTTGTGGTGTTGGTTTGCTGGCCCGGGGCCTTGGAGCGTACGAAGAGGCTAGGTGAAGCTCTTACTCTTCCTGCAGGGGTACTCGCTGTGGCTCTGATGCCAGACTTATCTCCCAGCTAAGATTGCACGGGTTGCAGGGATTACAATTGTGCAAAATTGGTTCTGTGCTGTCCAGGGCCTTGTTTCTCAGGCTTCATAGGCTTAAAGGCCAGATACGTACAATCTCTAGACCCTGTGACTTGATAAGCCGTTAACAGGCGACCTGCTAATCAGTATTCCTTATACAGTACTTGCCACATGGTGTAGTTAGTGCTTTGAGCAAAGTAGACTACGTTCTGTCTCAGTAAATGATTAACACTTGTAATCCCTGCAACCTGCAACTGATTCATCCAAGCATTTCAGGAGAACTCTGCTTACACAGATGCAGATATGTGGACCTTGGGTTGAGAAGCCCTAAACCCAGGCTGCCCTTGGCCTTCTCGGATCTTCTCGGATACGGCAGGGCCTGAATTCGAGCCGACATAGCCATTTCAGGGGTTCCACTTGGTTCATATGTTCTATGGAGTCTTAGGTGAGACGGGCCAAATCTGCCGGCTACTGATAAGCAGCCTGCTTAGCGTTCCGCTAGCCGAATCGATGGGCCTCTTTCATCCGTTACTGGACTTCATCCAAAACCCTGACATACTCCCGGGAACGAGTACTATCCGGATTCAACCGCGCTGACTTTGTAGAAACACTAGTTCAGAGATTGAAAGTTGACCATCGCTATCAGCGCCTCTACCACCAGCACTTACTCAATGTGTCTCCATGATAAAGCAGTTAAGACTCTTTTGGGCATCAAATATCCGTTAACGATTGAAAATCTTGAAACGTGTAGACGCCACTATACTAGAGCATCGTGACCTGCGGACATAGGCACTACATCCAGGCTGTCAGTCCCCGGCCTTGGATCGGCTTTTTTTAGTGACCTGTTACATATAAACTCAGCAGTACAGCATAGGTGAGGCTAGATAGAGGAAGAAGGTTACAGTAGAAGGTTCTCAACTAAAGTCGGTGTGTCGTGCTCGACACGATGGTGCGTGTGCAATCTTAACTTTTTCGGGACATCCACTTCGGCTCCTCTTCGTCTTCCTTAGGTCCATTTCCCGGGAAGCGAGTTTATCCGCGACACTTCTCGTTTAGACTACATTGTATCTGCTGTTGATGGCTAAACTAACACCTGGTATCATTTGATTGCAGTAAATATAGGGTACATATAATCTTCACTCATCATCTCGTTGTAGCGACGACGCTGTTCCTACGAATATCAGCTGGTTAAGGCTATCATTGAATAATTTTGACCCGCGGGAAATATGATGGTTTGAATCCACATTGGTTCGTGTACTCTGTGAAACAACTTTATAGAGATAACTACAACAAGCTAGCACACGAAACTAGGAACAAACAACGAGAGAAACATTTGCTTCAGATAAATTTACTTAAAAGCGAATACTCGGGTTAAAATAATAACAATAATACAGTAGTTACGCATTAAGAAGAGGAGGCTAGTTTAAAAGAAGCCCGTTAAGATATGTACTGATAGCATTTTGAGTGTTCTCGGCACCGTGCTGAGGTTAGCGTTATGTTGCTGAGTTGGCTTTGTTTTCCACATGACGTAAGTTAATGGTTGCTGGAGTGAATGGGTTCTTTGCATGATTCCCGCTGTCCATCTTCCGCCCAACCACCAGTACTTGAGCGCTGTGATTCGTCCAGTTGGTTCTGATCCTTGCTCGTAGCAGGCACAAGCCCACATTAAATCAGCACTACGGGGTTGCATGCATACACGAGACCTTTATGTACAAGGGTTCAAGGATGAGTGTGTTTCCTGTTGATTGGAGAGTTGAGCTGATGATGATTATCGAGAGGTTGGAGATATTGAATAAATAAACTTCATTCTGCCCCTCAAAACGTCTCGTCCTCGTCCCTCATCGTCATCACAACTAAAGAGCCCCTTCATCTCAGTCCATCGATTTTGGCCGTTGACAACAATGCCTTCTCTCATCAGTATCTTCACCTCACTCACTTGCCTCATGGCAGTTACCACTGCTACGCCCATTCTAGCCCCCCGTGCACAAGGCAAATGCCCTCCTCCCGGCGAAAGAACCCGCCACGTACCCTCAGCTCTGTACAACATCTTTCCCAAGTACCCTGACCTCGGCAAGGATCCCTCGGGCTTCCACGTCGAAACCTTCGACAACGCCTCTCAAGTTGAGCAGGTCCTTGCCTTCAGCGGCATCCACCCCAAAGCCAAGGATTGCACCGTCGGCTGGCAACAGGGCAACAGACCATCACGGATTTTCATTGTCAAGGGTGGCAATGCCTTGGCTGGAGTGAAGAAGCTCTCCGGCTTCCCCGACAAGCGCTACGTGACCTACAAGACCATCAAGCCCTTTGATGATGCCGAGAAGGATGTTGGTGCTGCTGACTTTACTAACTGGGATGATCTTGACCCGCAGAGTCATATCATTGGTGGTATTGACTGTGCCTCGGCCTTGTACTTGAAGGTCGCTCTGAGGAACCTTGATGGGAATACCAAGGTTTTTCTGGAGCAGAATAGCCAAAACGGCTTGCACATCACCTACACTTGTTAGAGAGGAGGACTGAAGAGTGGGGAGTTACAACCAAATTCACTTCTGAGTAATATTTAGGGTGGCGTTAGATTTGCATGTTTCAAGAGTCCAGCCTGTGGCCTTTGGGTTCGGTCTCAAAAGACTACTAGATGGGATGATTAATTTGTCCATACGAAGATATATGAAGATGTGGCGATTCGGAATGTTTTACTCTGCATTGAACGCAGTTCAGCGACACAGACAGTATATCGATTCCACGACGAGTTTTGCATAGATCACTTGGCACGAAAAGGAGGGTTCCCAAGTTCAAGGAGCTGGGTCTGTTTAGTTAACAGTAGAGACGACGCCGGAAGAGGAGTCGGGACAGGAAATACTGGACAATATTCTCATCACTTGCAGGTACGAGAAAGAGAGAATGCACACATCGGACCCAACGTATTCTCAGAACGAGAACCCATCCACTCTTTTCCGTACCTCTCAGTCACTGGCAGGCATGGCAAGGTATTCGGTACCGCGAAAGAACCTCGAAATGGATGGTTAATACATAAATCAAAAAGGCACCGATAAAGCTGTTCAACAAATTTGGCCACGTAAAGCATTATGAATGCGATTGAGAACCATTCTGGAAACACCATTCGATGGCCTGGGAGTCAGCGTTGGAAGCTGGTAGTCCTAGATCATCCCAAGTGTCAAAAAAGAAAACTCTTAAAGGAACGCCCGAGCACTTTACTGGTGAGAAGGTTATTTAGAAGCAACGACCCTAAAGCCTGAGATGCACATTATGCAGTCAAAAGGCTTATATCGAGCAAGGTTAGTGTGTTGCATGGCATTGGGCCGATTGAAATGGCTGTGTTGTGCAAATACCGTAGTTTTTTGCCGTGGTGGCCTTCTGAGAAGAGATAGAGATAAAGAAGAAGAAGGGAAAGAAGCAGTGATTTTAGCATTGGATACCGTTGTCTCGTATCAATCCGCTGCAGAGAGCTTGTTCCTATATTGTAGGATCGGCTTCAAGCAGCAAGGTCCAAACTTATGACTCTTTTCACCGACAGCTCTACTCTTAAACTCTTGAAACAGCTCATCCAGCCGCATTCGGCCATACCGACGGCAGCATTAGAGATCCCGTCTGATGTCTCATAAACAAGCCACCGAGGAGCGCATTGGTATTAGGTCGGCGATGACCAGTGGATCGCCGCTGCTGCATGTTTGCAGGTTTTCATTCTGCCACATAATAAGGATTCCGCCATCTGCTTGGCGATATATGACGTCCTGGATCGTGGTGGCATTATTCTGATAATCTTAAAGGTGCCCCAACCGTTATTTGCAGAGGAAACAACTCCGTTAGGCTCATACTTTGCAGAAGCATGTTCCTGATAGAATATGCATGGTTGAGAAGGAGCGCCACGTTGTAAGATTGTTCCCAAGAAAAGGAACGCAATGACCTGAAAGTGGCTTCAAGAACTTTCTCGGCTGCGACATTTTGCTCCCTGTTGCAATTCAAGACACGAGACTGATCTAATAATAGACCGAGCTGGTCCCCCAAACCAGAGTGCTCGATTTGGGTGGGGATGTGAGTGTTGTAACACATGAATCATGATCCTATTTGGGCCAGGTCTAAATCAGCCAAAGTCCAACATGTCGATTGTTTTCAGCGAAAGTAAAGATAAGCTTATTGAGTATTGCCTCTGGGAACGGCCGCGTGCGGCCGGCCAAGGGAGGAACTGACGCCACATATATCACTCGGCATGGTTGGTCTCAGCCTCTGGGGACCAGCCCCCAACAAGAAAACCAAAATTACCTAGTAGGTGGAGACTTGGTGGAATGGGATGAAGATGAGGTTGTCTTATTACTGGGAAAACCCCAAGGTCTGGGCATTGCATGCAAGGGAGTGCCCCCTTTTAGGGGAACATCATCTCTACACCATTGCAGCTTTAGGCGCATAGCAGCCTGAGAAGGACATCGACAAAGCGAACCTCTGCACAGAATCATTCGTAATCCTTTTGCTTGACCACATTGCTATTAGCTGTATCGGCACCATCTTCTCTTTTGATGGCCCGAATACACCAGCACAGCCACGAGTCATGCGTCCTCGTACCAACCCAAATCGACGTGGGAAGTTTTGGGACCAGGGCATACGCATCACTGCATCGAAGACAGACACAGTGACCCTCTCCGACCCGGCACATAAGGTAATGAATCCTGGCATCAAGACGGAAGAGGTTCCTGACTCTGTTTACTTGCAGACCAATAACTTTCCGCTACGTAACGACGGCTACAAGACCACTCGAGATGCTACCCTACCTATGTCACCGTACCCCAATAATGTTACAGAATTCGAGTCCCTTGCACAATCGTGGAATGGCCGAAATCTACACACCCGATTCGTTGGCTCTCTTGAAGAGTCACCCGAAAACGAATCTGTGCTTATGGCACACCAGGATTATTGGAAGGCTGTCAAGAACAACGATGTCAGTTTCTTTCACGACCCGAATGAGGGAGTCCCCTTTGTGCCCGTTTCTCGATGCCCTCGCTACCAGCCCGAGCTTTGCCGTCGTATCGAAGAAGATGCTGCCCCCGTACACAACAAGCCTCTTGATCCTATCGTTGAGATTGCCAGTCCGCGACCAACTGTCCCTGGAAAAGTTATGACATCGGCCCAATTCAAGACCTACGTGGAGAATACCCACCGAAACCCCCGAAGGGAGGCTCAGCATAGTGACAATGAGGAGGACAACATCGACTATGATGATGACGAGACCGAAGAGGCACCAATTCAGCACAGAATACAGAGAAGACAACAGGAGGCTCATATAGCCAACTATCGACGCCAAATGATGAAGACGACAGGCGATGCAGATATACCTCCACCAACGAGTCTTACTCGGACTGTATCAACAACGTCTTCATTCCGACGTCCTCGGCTAACAAATGCCGACGAAAACGATGACGACGACGACGACGTTCCCCTCGCTTTTCTCCAGGGCCACAGACTCCCCGGTCAATCGGCTCTGTCGGTCAGGATTGGGTCCACCCCGAGCTTACGATCCATTCCTCAGGAGCCTGCAATGAGACCCAGTTCCGCCCAAAGCAGAGCCACTCAGGGCTCGCGTTCACCGCTGCCAGTGTTTGCGCGCGGGCTTCCTCAAGATCCCTTCAACAGCAACGACGCTAACTGGCCCTTGAGAAATCAGCAGGCCGTTCATCCCCGCGGCTTGGTTGGCGTGATCGCCGATGAAGAACGCTTGAAGGCAATGCGTCGAGGCAAGACTGATCTGGGCTATGTCCCTGATCTAAACGCACAACAACGCCCCTTCAACCCGAATGCTGGAGCTCTAGCTTACCCGCTGGGACACGTGGGTTCTGCGTATGGTATGCCTGGTATTCCACAGTCTCCATACTACATGCCAAGCGGAGTTCCTCAGGCACAGCCTCAAGCATTTCCTCAGCCTCAGTCGTTTCCACAGCCTCAAGCTTTTCCGCAGCCTCAAGCGTTTCCACAGATGCCTCAGTACTGGCAAATGCAAACCGATTATATGCAGATGATGAATTCCATGAATCAGCAGAACCATCTCATGCTAGCTGGAATGCAGCAACCTCACCAGCCCATGGGCGGCTTCTCCTCACAGCAGTCTATATATAGCTTGTCTACTCACGGACCTGGAATGGGATATACTCCTTCGATTGCACCATCAGAACGAAGCAATATTGGCCTCCCCAGCCGGTATCGGGCTGTTTCGAGGGCCGCTGAACCAGTAGACTCGGAGCAGTACACGCAGAAGAAAAACATCGATCGTACCATACACACAACTCCCGAGCCTATCGCCAACGCTACTAGCTGGAATAGCGTAGGCGCCGATGATGATTCCGACAGCGAGGAACAAGCCTGGAGGATCAAGCAAGAAAAGCGAAATAGGAGGAGGGCGGTGTGGATGGGAGATAGAGATTCAGGGATCGAGATGATAGGGATACTGTGAACAGGGCACACACACCTGAAGGGATCTGAATCAAAAAGGAGATGAGTCTAGGCGATCATAAAGAGTGAGCACAACATACAAGTAGTTTCTTATAATAGTTAATTTCTAGTGAACTCCATCGATGGACGTGCCTTTACTTGCTAGGACGAGCAAACCTTTGATGCATAGTCCGGAGGTCTTAACGGTTTAAGTTAGGGCATCATCCATAATCTTAATCTTAGACCTGTACCGATTCTCGTCTTTTATCCACAGTGTTTACAGTTAGATGTCTATATTGGGAAACCAGTCGTAGCTGAGACTCGCAGCTTGCTCCTCCGTATCACGAAACCAAGCATTCAGGTGAAGCACTGCCGTTGCTTGAAGGCGACAGATAGTTCGGATGTCAGGTATTGAAGTCGAGTGTAAAGAAATGTAGACTATTCTATCCACTACTTACAGTGGAAGCTTTGGCTCTAAATGAGCCTCTAGTAAACCTATGTCATAACTCACCAGGCGTGATGATTCAATCACGACAGGCGCCATTGGGCCTGGACTTATTCATTTAAGGCGTCTGAAAGAAGATGTCTCGATCATGAAAGTAACGTGCTTTATGAAAGTCTGGTGGAGAGGCCTGAGGGTGATCAACTGGAATGGCAGTGGATTGGACAAGTGGAGGGCACCTTTTCTTACCTGTCACAACTAGAATATCAAGAGAGAAACTACACCAGAGTAATATTTGTACTTTGTGGATCCAAATTCTCCATAGTGTTGGGGGCAGGTGATATTGGTGATGTGGCCGAGGCTAGAGGAGAAGCAAGGCGAAGCCGATTTCAACAAAGGCAATTATCCCAGTAGCAGATTCATCCCGACAGCTGTCAAAAGGGTCGTATCTGCGATAGCCCCGACCGTCGTGTCACTGGTGGTCATGTCCAAAATGAGCACCTTGAACACTATGGAGGCCTTGGGTCTACTGCGGTGGTCCCTATTTCCGTATTGATCGCGCCCCTTCTGTTCAAGTGTGCGAACTTCTGTCACTCCTACGATGGCTTAAGATGCTCCGGCAACTACCCCTGTGGTTCGGATCGAGGGACTCTTGTAGCCGTTTTATAAGACTTGTTTGATGAACCGTGACTGCCTAGACGGGCGCTCACGAAAGAGAACGATGATAAACACTTAACCGAGTATCCCATTGAACAGATCATCATTTGCTTTGAGTGCAAATCAGTTGATAATCGCCTACTTGACAAACTACGCCGCTAGATCTATGGCGAATGGCGCCGCCTGCACAATGAATGACCGCCCTTTCAGCGTCATAGCTTCTTTGCAAAGCCATTATGTACTAATAAAAACGGGCCTCGGCATCTTTCAGGACTTTTCAGATTCAAAAAAGAAATTTTGTGACAGCATATCAGCCCGTTTGAACGATGCAGTCAGCTTCGACTCCACTGAGGCCCGACTCCACTGAAGCCCGATACGAGACAACAGAGAAGTCATGGCAACAAAGATGCCGCCGTTCTTCAGCCCCTATACCAAGCAAAATCGTCCAGTCCTGGAGAGTTCACGGCTTCGTGTTGGGGCATTTGTCCCGAGCCCTGTATATGACTGTCGACGACCAAGTATCGGCGGGAGACAAAGAGTAGTATCCCGCCCGACAGCCACACGATGATTTGGCCCTCAAGCTACGACTATTGTTCAACTGGAATCTATCTCAGTGCACAGTGCTTCCAGTCAAGTGTGGACATGAATCACATGTTCATTCTCCCATCAGCTATCAACCCGTCTTCGAAGTCGGTCTGACACTCAACGTTAACCGCCAAGATTACGAAAGGGCCGTTGAAGAAAGCGCCGTGCGCGTCAAGATCGAGGTTGCGGTGCGGTTTATGTGGGAGTTGCTATGCAAAGAACAAGAAGCCCGTCCGATTACTACGCAAGCAGCCCAGACACAAGCGGAAGAGCAAGAAAGACTCTGTGAGGTGTGGGTGGAAAGGGTGATACAAAACGGCCGGGAGATTGGGATCAACGGGAATAGGTACACGCAGCAGGCTGTACATCGTGCTCAGGCAAGGTTGAACGGGGAGGCTATTGACAGGGAACAGGTTACGCCGTCGTGGGAGTACCTTAGACATCGGGAATGCTGAGACTGGTATAAAGGATACCCGCATGCTATTCACACTCCCTGGCCATTTTTGGGGGCTGTCCTTTGCCCTATACATCATGCCTTTGTAGGTTCTTTTCTTCGAGTCGCATGGTGTGATGCTTGTTAGTTGCTTGACGATGGCTTGAGTCTTTCGCATTGGCCTCGATGAGGGTTTCAACTCTCGATCCTGTTCCTCTTCTGTTAACAGATAAGAGTGACTTCACAAGCAGTGTGCTGTCCGAATTTACCTTCATCGCATTGCAAGCCTGACTGAGTAAGGCCCCGCAACTTGGAAGCAATATTCACGGTCCATCTACTGACGAGATATATCACCGTTGGTTCAGAGTACCTACAACCTGAGGGGTCTGATCACCATCCACGAAGGAATCCAATAATTGCTGGTTTCAGGGGAAGGAGGCTGTGTTGAAGCTGAAGGATACTAAAGTTCTTCCGCGGTGGCGTAGCCAAGACTAGTACAGAAAGCCCAATACAGGGGGCCGTGCTTTTAGCTGAGAAACGATCAAAGTAAAATGTTATGAATTAAGCTTAATGCAATAGCCCTAGCCCACCAACGGCCGACGATCTGTGGAATCCAGTCTAGAAGTCCTCGTTTATTTCGACTCAAACGGCCGGCAAGTTTCATATTACCAATCTGACTTAGCTTGACAACTCCCCTGCGTTCAGTGTAGCACTGCCATGGCGGTACAGAGCACTCAACACTTCTTCCGGCCCTATCACGGATGAATGCCATCATGGATCCTTGTATTTTCCCCACACAGATCGCGGATATAGCGATCGTTCCCGCTGGGCCTGGCTAGCGATCCTGGTTAGCCAGCTAATTAACCCTAGCTTATCCCGGCATTCTTTGAATCCTTCGTCAGAAAATAGTCTACATTACAGGGGTACGCCCTATGCGGCCCTAGCTGAAAAACTCAGCCTTGAATGCTTCCTTGCTGTGAGTAGTATTGTGTCGCGTGAGCTTAGATTAGAGGTGGGCCTAACGCCACTTCATGCGTTATGTCCATAGAACAACAAGGACGAGACTGCACTCAATGAGGTCAGAGGTCTTCTACCAGGATGGCTATCTCTGCAACTAGCCGTTACAGAATAAGGATTGGATTGCTCTGCGCCTCTTTGTAAAGGATATGCACAGACTGACGTAGAAAACGTCCCACACGGAGCAAGACGCTTGAGTGAAGCATCTTGTGCTGATTGATTTGGAACTAGCCCACATGCTATGAAGGATGATGGCATAAAGGGGAACTCGGGTTGATCAAGATGCACTAAAAGACAGATACCTACTGCACTGTCTATCTTGCACTATGAAAGATGTCTCAGCCGTTCTCACAGTGAATGCTTGCAAGTGGAGCCCAAGGTAACTCGTTCGGACTCTGGCCCGGTCTCTGGCTATGTATGACAAGGATCATATGGGGCGAGTTGCGGCTGGAGATTCTTGGCAGCTTACGGGTTAGATGCTGTGAGTATTTGCATGATGGATTGATTGATCCTTAATCCTTCGTGACTCTAGCCTGTCAGCATCATCGTCACAAACTAATAGTGAGAATTAAACGAAACAGTCAGAGTTCTAATATTGGGCCGGGCTGATATGAGGCTATGCGTCATGGGTGCTTCGCCCAAAGGTATCTCTCAACTATTTAAGAGTCTTGTTTCCCCTCGAGAAACCACCACTCTACCACTCCATCACCAACATCTTCTCCTTCAACACCTACTACCTTTAAAGACAGCCCTTCCGAGTTCCTTGAGAGCCATTCATTCTTAAAAATGCGTGTCTCGACTTTCGCCGCCATCCTCACCGCCCTGGGTGTCGCTGACGCAACCCCAGTGTCTAAACGCGATCTAATTGGGCGTATTACTGATGGTGCCCACGAGATCGAGCACAAGTTCCAGCCCGTGACCGACTTTGACAAGGACGGCTGCTACTATACCTCGGCCATCGACGCTGATGGCAGAACCAACCCAGGCATTAGCAAGGTCATCGCCAAGGGCCTTGCGTCTGACTGCCGTGACAACAACCGCCTCGAGAACAACAATCTCTACAGCCGACGGCGCTGTAACAATGGCTGGTGCGCTATCATGTACGTTGATGACAGCAATCTAGGCCTGCAAGTATGCACCGGTGCTAACAGTGTCCTAGGTACGAATACTACTTTGAGAAGGACCAGCTTGTCTGGGGCTCTATCGGGGTCGGACCGGGCAATGGCCACACACACGACTGGGAGAACATCGTGGTTTTCGTCCAAGGCGATCAGGTTAAGCGTGTGGCCCCGTCTTGCCATGGCGAGTACAAAGGTGCCACCAATGAGCCGCGCTTGGACGGCACCCGCGCCAAGGTTGTGTACCACAAGGATAACGGCAGCACCCACTGCTGGCGCATGGCCAATGAAGCCGATGATGGCATCGAGAACTTCACTGGGCAGTGGTTCGTTGGAAACCTGGTGGGATGGGACAACTGGCCGGTCAAGGACGGCGCTTCTCTGAGAGATCGTCTCTATGAGTCGTTCAATGGAGGTATCGCTCCCAAGTTCTGGGATGCTGGTGATTCTTTCACCAACAACCTCCGAAAGGCTGCTGGTGATGGTGCCCCGGGTTTTGACCCCGCGGTTGACGAGTAGATGGATGGGTATTCCTTGGTTCTTTGCGCGCAACTGTGCTTTCAACAAGACTCGAAAGCCTAGCGGTGGTTTTCTTTTCATGTATTGCATATTCTGCTTTTAGTTTACTTCTTTGAGTCTTGCCTTGGTATGGCCTTTCTATACACTATTATTCTTGATATACGAGGCGGCTGTTGTCTGGGTGAAGGTGTATCCGCTAAACTTCTAACGATCTTTTCGTTGTCCTGAACGACACCCGTTCTTTTGGCCATGAGATATTCAAAGCCGATAGATATGGAAGCTTGGATGAGCTGGATTGCATCTTGGCTTGCGTTAGAAGCATGTTCGTGTCTATTAAACTTCAACCGGGTAAGTCATGACCATACCCCCCTCCACAGCTTGGTGGCGCTGTTGGTTTTCTTTTATAGGTAACAACTTTTGAGCCCTTCCTCGACCCATAGCACCTGTAGTAACAGGAAACATTGATAAGCGATTTGAAATGACCATTGAGTGGGATGCCCTACCAACTGAAGCCCATCATTCATCGTCTCGGTTGAAGTCATCCCACCAGAGATACTATCCTCCCTATTATACGTTGAGGGCCGTTTTAAGAGGTGTCAAACGGCGACGACATCAATGAAGGCGATGGGCGATTAGTCTATTTGCAAACGATTAGTCTGTTAAGCACCCGCCCTCTGACGAGCGATATTACTCCTCGATAATGTTGCGTGCTGCCAGAAACATATAGCGTGGCGACACATTGAACGCCATTGCAATGGATGTTGTGGGCATTTGTATAGTTCCATAATTACAGATCAGCGGCGAATAACGTACCGCTCAATCTCGACGGAGGTGGGCACGCTTGAACTGGCTCAAACAGATTTGAGAGGTACATGTAAGTAAAGCTGTCAGAGGACGAAACCATAGTATCGAGGGGCGGAACTGTGAAGGTGGGCCAGAGCTGGAGTAAAAATATTATAGAATAACGATGGGAGGCAGAAAAGCACAATAGGTCCTGCTACAGCACTTCTGTCAAAACATAATTACTAAACATAAATGCTGAGGCTGTATCCTTGAGCAGAAACCTGGCCAGGTAGAGCAGTGCTTACAGGAACCGGTGCCATGGGTATGGCGCTGGCCGCACTCGCTTGCTGCTACTAATCACTATTGGACGTTTTGGTCGTTTCCGCCACATCAGCTGAATTCGTGGCCTTTGAGGCCGAACCGAAGGTGATGTCTACAGCCATCAGTCAGGAGATCATCGGGTGAGATACGGAAAGGGTAGTTGGTACCAGGTGCTTGGAGTATTGAGTGGACGTCTGTGTCAAGTCCGTGGCAGCGACTCCACGTCGCTATGAACTCCCGGTATGCTGGAGTAAAAGTCAGCGAGTTGGAAGCAGGGTGATGGAGGGAGATTGAGTGTGTAAACCGCTATTACCTTCAAGACGAGTGAATTGAATGGCCAGATACCGTATATCGACAGCCTCATATGACAAGCGGGGGTTTGATAACACGGCTGTGGCTGGTCTTCCCATCATCAAGGGCCGTCCAATAGATTCCAGCTGCTCCTGACGGCGGCCGCGATACTCATCGGACTTACTGCCCCGTTGATTACGGGTGGTGAGCCGAAGGTGCCTCGCACGGTCATCCCGGCCGTGAAGCTCGCTGTTGAAGTCATGGATATCGTATTCATGATACTGCCCGTCAGCCTTATTTGCCCATACGCTAAGGGAGTGGAATGCAGTTTTTCGGTCCCTCCAGAGTTTCAGTCTCTGTGTGGCACCGAGGCCCTTGACTCTGCCGAAGCTATCGGTGCGAGGATGAACGTTAGTCCAGAAAACGTCTACATCATACGAATCGACAAGATCTTTTTGACGTAGATCGCCCTGAAACTGCTTGGATGCTTGGATGGTCATGAACTCATATCTTATGTCGATAAGCTTGTCGTGGATGCAGACGCCCTCGTCGGTGATATAGCGGATGCGATGGGGCTCCTGAAAGGTCGGAAATCGCTCCGTATCCGTGGGATCATAATAAAGGTGGTGGAGTGAGTGGAGAGTACGGGGGTGAATATCGGAGGGTTTATTTGATGGCACTATAGTTTCCAAGGTTAGCCAATGCTCAAAGAGACAAAGGTATGACAGCTCCGAGGATACGTACGGTAATGCTCGATAACCTCCTTTGTTTGGGCTCCCTTCCACAGGACACGACGCGGATCAGATTCCATCACTTGCCACTGATCCAGGTAAACGACACGTTTATCAGGAGTGTCAAAGAATAGAACTCTGAGTAGACCATGTCAGACGCATGCAGTCACAAGAGGCTGGTATGGACTAGGGATCTCACATTGTTGCTTGAAAGCCAGAGAAGTCAAAGGCAGCAACCTTGGACGATGAAACATCCGATGCTTCTGCTCTGGGATAAGGGTCTTCATTAACCTCAAAGTCAATGACGGGGCTCTCAAGGGCTGGAGATAGGTCCATTAGGCAGTCTATGTAGGTGGTGACGTCGTCCAGAGTATCGTTCAGGTCATATTGACTGGACTCTTCGTCTGAAAACTCCCTGAAATCGTCTGTGGATTTGGGCGGGTTAAGAAATGAACAAGTCTTTTCCAAAACTTTCTGAAGCTTTCCAGCCTCCTCTGACTGGTAATTCTTTGGCGAGCCAATGATGGGGGATACAGTAGGCCATTCTGATTTGGTCGCCATGGTTACCGCTGGAAGGAGATCATCCTTGATCACCTTTCCGAGTTCGTAGAGGGTAGACAACATAGTCTTGTACAATTCGGGCGACCTGAAAAGAGTTCTGTCAAGCTGACCTGTGGAGATAGAGAAACTGTGACCCCAGAGAAAGAAACGTTCGAGTTCCTCGTGCAGGCGTCGTGATTGCTGACGGTCGAAGAGTCGTTGGACACTCACAATGCACAAGTCAAGAATAACTTGGAATAAATCACCAGCTAGAACAAGTGGTGAAGTCAAAGTACTCGGAGGTTTAGGATCCAAGCCTTGCAACTTGCCTCGGACCCATGGTTGGCTTAACGGGGCAGCTGTCCAAGTGCTGGAAGCGGACGATGACGCTCTGTGAGTGCTCGAGACGATCTTCTGTTTCTCGTTCTCCTGTAAGAAACCCACACGTGGTTTCGGGTCCATCGTAGCGAAGTTTCGATCAAGAGGGATAGAATGACCTACAATTGCCGCAAGTTGAAGCCCAAGATTGGCGATTTAGGCTGGAAAGGAATGTCGAAAGCCAAGAGCTGAACATCTACTGTAGGCACGTGAAGACAAATGATTGGCTTATTTGGCTCATCAACCCCTCACTTGCGGGCAGCTGAAAACACCGCATGGCCTCAATATTTCTGCCCGAAATGCTGACTCGACTGCTTCCCGTAAAAGCAAGTTGATACTTTGCTCATGAGTGTGCGAGCTCGCAACAGTTCTCTATGGAGTTCATCGTCGGGACGGTCCTAGCTGGCGTTCCCATTGTCCTCGAGGCTTACGATCGCTACTGGGATCTCTCCAAAGGCTTCGAGGTCTTCCAAAACTACTCGAAAGAGCTGGTTAAACTGGATACCATTCTGAAGACGCAAAAGACGATGTTCAGAGGAAACATCATCAAACTACTGATCGCCATCACGAATGATCCAGAAAAGTCTCGGAACCTACTCACCGAGAGCAGCAAGGAACGATGGGAGAAGTTGAAGCTGCCATCCGACTATGACATGAACCGCGCCGAATTACTGCGGGAAACTTTCTTAAGCTGGGAGGCAACGTTGAAACTTGTGCTGTCTTCACTGATGGCCATCTGTCTCGAAGTAGAAAGTTTCCAGTTGAGCAACAAAGAGCCGCTGGGATCGCTGCCTTCGAGGGAGGCTCTCAAGCAACTGCACAAGCGCTTCCGGCTCTGCTGGAAGAAGACCGAAGTTCAAGATTCTATCAAGGAGCTGCGGGAGTTCACCGCCGACTTTAATGAGCTGACAACCCGGATCATCAATGAGCTCAAAGAGATTCCGAAACCCAGCCAACGAGCTCAAGAAACCACCGTGCAGCAGAGTGCAAACCATTCAAATGGCCTCGAGAAGTATCGGAAAATCAGGTCGGCTTCATACCGATTATACAATACCTTTGCTCTCAGATGGTCCTGTGCAAGACACCAGAAGCACGGCGCCAGTATCTCGCTCGTTAACGACGGGATGTCCATCCGATCAGAGAGCACAGAAAACAAGATCAAATTCTGCATTGCTATCGACTGCGATGGGAACTCAACTAAGCATCGAGAGGCGCCGCTTCTGTTGGAAGTCGAGACAAGAGAGTCAAAGCCCTCAACGGCTCGTCTTCAGAATGCTACACTGCTGGGAGCAAACACTAGCAACACCTGGACCAATACGCTGGATGACTTGAGAGAACATTCGCGTCCAATCGTCTTCGAAAGAGGTGGAACAATTAAAGAGAGGTTCAGCAAGTCTATGCACACCCAATCGGATAATGCTGATGTCGTGAGCCCGGTCAGTGGCACAACGCCGAGGTCTACCAGACAGAGGGCATCAGACGAAGCCTCCAACACGGCCATAATGAGTCCTTCCATCACTACCAATCTCACGGCCAACCTCCAAATGGTCGAAGATGTATGTCAACACTTTCATATCCCGCGATCGAGATGCTCAAGTACTTGCGTTGGCTACATTCAAGATGCCGAGCAATATCATTTTTACCTTCCGCCAACAGAGGGACGGGCGGTAGGGCAGCAGAAATCCCTTGCAGAAATCATCACGTGGGTATCAGAAGACGAATTCTCCCGCACTCTGCCCAGAACGACCATGGCCCAACTTGCCAGCTCGCTTGCTCTCGCTGTCCTACAGTATCACTCCACGCCATGGCTTCCTGGGACTTGGCGGAGCAGTCACATTCGTTTCTTCGGAGTTCAAGGGTTCTCAGAAGATGCCAATAGCATGTCTTTCACAACTCCGTACTTTAGGGTGGAATTTTCGAAGCCGGGCAAAGGACGAGACCGGCTCACCACAGCAATAGGGGAAGATGGGCGTTCTACTAGTGAGGCAAACGAACAAGATACTCTAACCCCCACATCATCCGCCCTGGCCCGCAACGAGATTCTCTTCCATTTCGGTATCGTTCTCCTAGAGTTAGGATATAGTCAACCATGGCCACAGCTTCGACAACGATGGCTTTCGAATGCCCCATCACAAGAGCGCACCGACTATGACGTTGCTGAGAAGCTTGCTCGGGCGCCATTGTTGCGCAGTCGTATGGGGCCAGAATTTCCCCGTATTGTCCGCAAGTGTTTGGGCTGTGATTTTGGGTTGGGAGAGAATGATCTCGCGAGTGAGGAGTTACAAGGCATGTTTCTCGTGGACGTGGTTGAGGCATTACAGGCAACCGAGAAGGGCTTGAAAGAACTGGAACGGCGTTCATGGAGCATGTAGTCTTTCATCACAGTGGGATAAATAAAGTTCTGATAAGTAACTGTACCCATTTTAAATGTCTTGTCAGACCTTTGTACCCTTTTCTACAATCCTGGTATTGACAGCTGATATCCGAGGGAGAATGCCACCAAAGCTGTGGCATAGGAGCAATGAGTACTTGGAAACTGTATTCGACATCTTGGGCGCCAGAGTCATGGTCTGTGTTTATTTATGCGCATGTGATAGAATATTGCATACAGAACGAGAAAAAGAGACGCGATTTCCAATATCCACTTGGTTTGATAGGTCCTCATGTTTGTGGCGAATATCTTGGAATGCAACGAAGGGTAGGAAACAAGAAATAGAAAACGCCACGTGCGCAAGCTGTAGTTGGTCTTTCAGCTTAGCAGCCGGTCACTAATCAACTGAGCTACGGTGTATATGTATCTCCAGGTCAAAAACGGTTGCGGAATACTTTCGACATCGTGGTTACACCCGTGCTGGTTCACAACCAGCCTCCCTTGCCTCTCAGAACTGGATCTGCCGTGGTCACAAGTGTAGACGGTGACATCATACCATGCTGATCGGTGCCAATTTCATTTCACTAATCTCGGATTGATCGACATGAGCCAAAGTCTTTTGAAACATATAATTTTGTGGTGAGACATTATTCGGCTGAAGCATTTCCGTTTACGTACTTGGCTAGTTCGGTGAGCTGCGCTTACAAGTTTGCGACAGCTAATTATTTGAGCATCCACGTCATACACCTATGCATGTTAAGGATATAAATACGCCCTCCCGTTCCTATTACCCGTGAACTACTTTGAAGCTGACTAGGCCTCAATATCAGCCATCCGCTTACCTCCCCTTTCTCGTTTCGAAGCCTCTTTCTTACACTCATCAATTTCTTGACATGAAGGCCACATTGATCTTGTCAACTATTCTAGGCTTGGCATTGGCCAATCCGTTACCGGCACCAGTGGAAGAGCGAGTGCCTCAGTGTGCTGCGCTTGGACAGGCATGCCGAAAGGCCCAAGCTTGCTGTAGCAACGTAAGTGTCAACTTGATGCGACTTTAAGCTATTGGCGAGCGGTATACTTACAAATATCCATGAATTAGAACTGTCTAGGGATTACACGGGATAAACTTGGGAGGCCTGTTGGGGTTTGCATTTAACACGATGCGCTATGGGGAGTATTGGGGTTGGGGAAGAGCTGCGGTTGTACGGAGTTGCTCAGTTGAGTCCAACCTCTGCTTTCCTTACGCGGAACCCTATATTTTGCTGTTTACGGTTATTTCTACCGTGTGGTTTTGTGCTGTGCCTTGCAATGCGATCCTGGACCAAGATTGCTCTATCTGCATTTAATGCCAGACTGGTTGATCCACTACCTACATCAAGGAGGTTGGTTTCGATTCCTAACATTGGTATCCTCGCGATGTAGCTCAGCTTGAACAATCCACGTCACGAATTTTATGCATCGCCAGAGGCTAGTTTGAGGGAGATGCCTCTTGGAAGTCCTTTGCTTAGGACATTGAGAAAATAGCATGAGTTTAAGGAGGGAGTAGATGTAGAGAATTGTTGCTCCTTGTCGAATTCACGCAAGAGACTCTACACAAAATAATATGATGGATGCAAGGCATGTGACTTGCGAGCAGAGAGTAATGTTTGAAAAAGGCAAATCGTAAGTTTTAGCCAACATTTGCCACCAACTGGTAAATATTACACCCTAGCTTTAACCAGTCTTCTCATTAATCCTAACTACAGTATAGAATTCGTCGTCCAGCTTCGTTTCGGTGCCTTGAGCATGATGCCGTGCCTGGCTTTTGAAAGCTTCTGGGCACATGACGCCCAATGATATAAAATAGGGGATAAAGCTTTCGTCCGGGTTTACCTAAGACCTAGCCTCGAGGTTGGCCGGGCCCTAAACTACATGCGAAGATCTGCAGAACTTGGTCTAATTTTATAGACATTTAGAGTAGCTTATGGTCATATGCCGCATATCTCGGCATAGTGATTCCACCACTTACCTATACCTGAGCACCAACAGTTTGCGCAGATTTGTCAGTGATAGCCCGCGATGCTCCCATTGAGACAAATGCATCTCGTCGGGCTTGTCGTGGACCGAGATCAGATCGATGATCAAGATCTAATGCGGATCAGGGGCGACGATGAGGAGAATGACAGAGCTCCGGGATTATCACACTGAGAGGCAGTAGTCGATCGCGACGCCTAGGGAGTAGTTGATCTGCGTTCCCTGGGTGTATTCCGTCGGTACGTCCAGGGAATAGTTGACCGGTCAACCCAGGGGGTCAAGCATCGGTCGATCCAGGGAGAAATTAGATTGTACATAGGACACTAGACGTGTATTCCCGCAATTTGTCTACCACGCCGTCTCTGGGGGAGAAAAGCAAATGAGGGTTTTTCATCAATAAGCTCCCCACAGCTCGAATGCCATTGTCTTCTTATCTCTCCCGCATGGCATCGCGGGCCGTCTGACCGACGAACAAATCTCCGGCAGTCCCAAGTGAGAGCTTTGGCATTATACCGCCAGCTGATATCGTCTGGGGTGCGACAGGCGCCGAACCGGTGGTAGGTAGTAAGCTCCATAGTCCAGTCTGTAACCCCAACCTTTCCAAGAAGCGAGATAAAGTAGTCTGTAAAGCAGGCCGCACAGGATCAACGGTTGAAGAAAACCATTAACCCAGCTGTCTTCTAGTCTACGATGAGACAATCCAAATCTTTGGTCAATCTATACCAACCAACTAACCATGCATCGAATAAGAAGGTGTGAGGCCAACGTTGGGATCACTCAAGCCCGGATCCAGCGTGACAATATCAGGGCGTACCTCGGTGCCACTCGTTTCAAAAATGTATATTGAACAATAATGTCCAAGAGCCGAGACTTCTAAGAAGCAATGTTACAGAATAGGAACCATCAGTGAATTAGCAGCAGCCAAATTCTCATACCATATCCTCGCTAAGCGCTCAGTTCTTCGGACGCGCATTTTTAACTCCCCGAGAGCCACTGACGAGAGCTCAAGCTCACAAATACAAGCTAGTATACATAGATTCATATGTCACAAAAGGCCGCACTCTGATTGGTCGAGCACAGCCCGTACTTGTGGAACGCTCTTCGTGGATATAGTCGGCTTAAACGCCGCTGTTCTTTGTAGAAAAACAAGGCTCTTTCAAACCCTCTTTGTCTGCTCTATTTTTAGTGATCATAGCTTCGTCACATCATAACCGTCACGTCTGCTTGCAAAGCAGAAGCTCAAAAACTTCAGTCATGTCCAACTTCAGTCATCTCTAGCCTATCTACCTTTCAGAAACCAGCCCTTGCAATACTTGGTGATCTCTCTGCTGTCATGAAGCAACCGACCCATGACAAGAAACCGTCCTTGACGAGCAACGACGCAGTGAAGAGTGAAACGACACCAGGCGCTGGGAACAGCCAAGATGGCGATATCAGCGATCATGACACTGGTGCAGGCGAAGCCAACCAGTCTGGCTCAGAAGAGGCCGAAGAAATGTTCTCTACAGGTAGAAAGGTTCTCTACAGGTAGAAAGCGGTTGATCGACACTGGAAGCTCTACTTCATCCCTAGAAAACCTACCCGCCGAGCTGAGGTCTAGAATCCTTTCGTGCGTGCCAGACCTGCCGACACTGCGCTCCCTCGTTCGCGCCTCTCCTATAATGCACGCTCAGTACAGACACGACCGCAACGGCATTCTTCGCGCTTGTCTGGACCGCGAAGTCGGTGGCTTCCTCGTTGATGCTTACGCCACTATGAAGTCTCGGGTGCGAGAGCTAGGTTCGCCTCGGACTAGTAAGAAAATCATCGATTTTCTTAAGACCTAGTGTCAGACCCCAACCGACCATAA
>JAAVUK010000407.1:0-31084 GCA_014899095.1 Fusarium buxicola
GGGCTTGTCAGAGGCGGAGTCGGAGAGACAAGCAAAAAGACAGGCCTCAGCAGACGATCCATGGATCGAGAGACACAGACGAGCAGGGGTTGATGCTCGTGGGATGCCCTGTAAGCAACCAGCCACTGGGCACGCCGCACCGCAACGCACGAGTCTACCTAGGCATTTTGGCACTGCGTACAGAGTAGTCTATTATGCTAAGAGCCAAGGGCACTGTTAAGATTTGTCCATTCGCCTGTGATTCGGCGCCCAGCTAGAGGACACTGTGATTGCTGATGAAGCCAGCCAGCCATCATCGTGAGCTTTGACCCAGGTGTAGCAAGCCAGCGACGATACAAATTCAAGAACGGCGGGTGCAGCGGGTCTTCTCGTACCCTTTCTCACCTAGGAGGGAGAGGCTGGACGTCTCATCCAGGGGCTGAGTGCCTTCATTGGCCAATGCCGCCCGGCGCCAAACGTTCCATGACGCCCGGCTGCAAGGTCCCGGCGGCGAATGCAGCCACCGATTGGTGGCATGAGCACTTTTTCAGGGCCTTCAGGGCATGGCAGAGCGTTATACAGGGCATCTCAGGGCAGGCGGGAGCTGGGCTACATAATCAAGGGCACCAACCTAAGCGGGAGGCCCCACAGACCCTAGACGAAAGAGCATTGAGAGGTGCATCCATCCTGGGCATCAAGAGATTGAAATAGGGGTCTGCAACCATTGGAATCCTGGAGGCTCGTCGCTTTTCTCAGCACTTATCAGCGTCTCATCCATACGGCATGGCATGCGAATACCTGGTACTACCTGGTGGTAATAAGATTCGGAGCACAGTGACAGACTAGGTGGGCTCGAGATGCTGTGGTAATTACTACGTACTACGTATACATACGGAGTAGTGTCCTCTGCATAAGAGACCAATATGTAATGCATGGTATGGATACCTGGGTACCTAAGGTACCTAGCACCTTAGTACTTATCCCTCGCGTCAGACTTACATGCCGTGTCGACAGATACGAGTCCTCAACTCTCGGGTTGATTGACCTCGTGCTCCTCGCACTCCGTACTCTGCGCAATCAACTGAACCGCCCACGTAACCAACTTGCATCTCACATCACCTCAACCTGACACGCTTCCCCGCGACAAGACGCGCACCACGACGCGCCTCGTCTTCATCTCACTCTCACACAGTCCAAACGTCTCATTCCATGACGAATCCCCGTTCATAGCATGGCAGCCTACCGCCGACTCACCAGCCGAGCGAGATTGGCATAAGAAATTGAGAGGAGCAACCCCCAGTGTGCGAACTCGCTACTGTTCAGTGATACCCTCATGGTGAGAAGACGCCATGGATTCCTTCTTTGCTGGGGGGAATCCCACCAACCATCGTCACAAGTAGCCCCAAGCCCGCCTGGGGGGCCGTGGTCAAACTCCACTAGCCGCCTCCGTGTGAAACGCGCCATCGCGCCCACTGAATCCCTGACCCCTGGAGGTGCGCGGATGTGTACGTACATACATACCTGCCTTTCTCGAATTGGTTATTCTCCGCTGCTCAAGCTCGTCTGCGAGATTATCAGAGTGTACCTGAGAGAGAGAGAGAGATTGCTCAAGTTTACGGATACCAACGATATTGGCTGCAGTCGTGGGATGAGGATAGACTGGCAGAACACACCCCTTGTCGATCCTCATTGTCCTCTCAACGACGATTGCCCCACAATGACGGGGTTTTGCTATGGTCTTTCCATGCTTTATTCTTCTCGACGGGATGATAATGTCACACAGCGACCCGTCCCTCTCAGTCAACGAATCAACCGGAATGGGTTAGCTGTGAGGACCACTCTACTACTACCTACTACGTATGTACGTATGTACGTATGTACGTATGTATGTGCATGTATGTGTATGTACGTACTCCGTGTTATTTTTACCTCCAAGCCGTCCCAGACTTATTACGTGTGTGTGCTCGCTCACTAACGCACACCATCTGCATCCATAGATGTGTTTGCTCTACTTGAAGCTGTCATCTGGGATGTTTCGGTAGGCCAGCCGGCCAACTGACAGACCCGCGCCTACCATAATACCAGGTCGCGTTAGTCATATATAATAAACGGGACAATAAGAGTTGCTATGTCGCAGAACGTCGCTGTTTACTCCGTGCTGAACCCTAATACAGTAGCTCTCGGCGCCGATTTACGGATATAGTTGATGAGATGTAATAAGCAAATGTCCTGCCAAGCATCATATGCTTTCACTGCCAGACTTACATATAGCCGCCTACGCCTACGCGGAATCTCAAACACCAGACTCTCACTAAAGTGAGCTAGATGCCACTTGTGTGTTGTTTGTCCCGATCTTCTTCTTGTAAATGTTGATCTTCGCTGTTTCCAGATAACTGGCCCAGTCTGTCCATAGTCATGGTGGGGGGCGTGACCCAAAATGGAATTACGGAAACTTTGGCCAATCCATGGACAACCACCCGTGTCCAAAGCTCACGCTTCTAAGCGCCAACATCCCAACCGCAGGAGTCACACTCTCGGAAAGCCTTGATTCTACCCTAGACCAAACCCGTACGCTTCAATGGCGATGTCCTTGACGACACGGAGTACGGTTGTCAGGATCTGAGTGTGTCAGTGTGACAACAATAGCGCGCGTCTCATCCATGCTCACTCATAGAGCGTGTGCTGAAAGGCTGATTGGCCCTTTTATTGATTTCCATGCACAGCATCACCACATCCCGCTCCCGCCCCTCAATTTGCCGGTGGTAGACATTCTGAGCCAATCCAAGGTTGTTAGATTGTCACATCATCGGCAGTTGTTGAAGATCACACAAGTGTCGTTATGTTTCGCCATATAGATGAGTTGAGCATGGATTGATTCGCCTGGTATTACTTCAATCAACAAGACTGGCAGTAGCCCTGTAGCGACATGATGAAGGAGCATCATATGTCGCAATTGTGCTTACCTAGTTTCAGTCACCTATCACATGTTGAGGCACGTGCATACATTCGCGCCATACCATGTTATCATAGGCATGTTTCACCCAACATACTCATATAATGGTGCCATGTGTTCATTCTTCTGCTACACCGTGTTTTATCACTTATACAAAGCAGACACATCGTCGCTCAGTGTCAATTTCCTCCCGAATCGGTTCATTCCCCCAGGCCACCCCCCCAGGCCATCTAATGCTTGTCCGTAAACCCCCCAAACTCCAACATAGTCCTAAATCATCGCTGCTTAAACGGGCTACCACCCCTTCTCCTTGATATGATCCGCCGTTCACCCATCCTCCTTCAATTTCGTGAAATGCCTCAAATGGACTGCATCGCCTGGCAAAGTCCCTGCACAGCCATCCCGGGAACCATCACACCCGTCACGTATGGGCTGCCAATCTATGAGCTGGCCATCGTGGCAAAGGCCTCTGGCGGGAGTTGGGCCTTGGGCTTGGTAAGCTCACTGTCACAACATGTCGACGAGAACGAGAGTCACATACCTTCTTCTCATTGAAGATCACCAAAGCCTTGTCGAATTCCCAGTTCACCTGGGTGAGGCACATCTCCGAGTATTGCGGTGTCATACCCGTTTGCTTTGACAGCTCAGCGATCATTGCCTGGTGCTGGTCAGCAGCTGCCGGAGCCGGAGCCGGAGCCGGAGCCGGTGCCGCAAAGACATTGGGGAGTGGGCTGTAGGCTCGAAGAGACAGCATATCGCTGGCCACTCGAATCATTCCTCGTCCTGGCTTGGCTGGTCCGAGGACGAAGGTACGGGAGAAGTTGCGCTTCCCTGTCGAGTTGGTGATCGGGTCTTGTTCCTCAAACTCGCCATGCACCGCAATAATCAACCCGTCAACACCTCCCGAGCTCTGGCCGCTGGGATCTACCAGGCCCTGCAAGGGATGGCAGTCCATGATGTACTTGCTGATCTCCTGCTTGATGTCGGGATGTCGGGTAAGGGGAAGCGTCCTCCAAGCGTCCTGAATGCCGTTGGCTCCGCGAAACAGCCGCTGTACGCGGGCGTTTTGGCTGTTAATCTTGGTTAAATTCCGGGAAAGCTTGATGTAGGATCCCCACGGCAGAGGGGCAGGCGCATCGACGTCCCGAGCAGAGTGTGTATCGATAGAGATCGAGAACTGACTGTCCTCATCGTAAAACCTAGACACCAGAGCAGGCCGGTCGTTGTCGTAGCAGCCAAAGAACTCCAAGAGAAAGTTCTCACCAACACCCCCAACATCTCGGAAATCGGGACCGTTCTGTGGAATCGGTTTCGGTCTTGAGGCGGCTTCCTTCTCGGCAATCTGCTCGAGTGTGCGAAGTTGGGTGCCGTTGACGTTCTGCAGCTTGGGGAACCATTCCAGTAGGGTAGCCAGGTAATTGGGGTCTGCCGCTTCGATGGGGTTCCCAGCAAGAAAGATCGTCTCAAGATGCCTAAGCTTTCCTTTCCACGGCTGAAGTCCCTGCATAGAGGTCACCTGGTTTCCACTCATATCGAGGTTCTTGAGGTGTGGGAAAGTCGTAGCCACCACCTCCACCTGAGCAACGTCGTCGATATTGTTGTTTGCTAGACTGATGCTCTCAATGGCATCTTGCTTCTCCTTTTCCGTCTTGAAGAGACCATCACAGATAGCCATGAGCCCCTTGAACGTCTTGAGAGCTCGCTCACGATTCTCGAACATGCCAAGAGTGACAAGCTCTGTATCCGAAGCGAGCGTATCCAGCTTCAGCAGTTTGTTGGCGCCTAGGTATCTTTGACTGAGAATCGACTGAAGCCTGGTTCGGAGCTCTTGTGTCTCCTTGGATTCAACCGCTCTGGTACCCCTCTCAGGGATCTCATCCACCCTGATGACCTCTAGTTGCGCGCTCGCAAAGGTGAAATTGTTTAGTTTGATCAATTCCTCAGCGTCCTCCTCGGTCGCTCCTACGTAGACGTAGTCGCCAACGTAGTGGCTCTACACTAAGTTAGCACGCGGTGTCGAATATGATGAGCCGAGGTGCGGGAGGGTGTAATTATCTGGCGAAAGACGCTTTTGAATAGATACACAGCTCCCCGAGTCTCGCGTGGTCGTGCCGAATAGTCTGCACCTGAAGCTCTGTCAATGATAAACTTACCTTTTTGATTGCGACTTTTCGCTTTGATCCGGTTCGAAATGACGAGGCCTTCCGTTCAAGAAATCCGAGAAGATCGTTCAGACCTCCACCGGGGTTGCTTGCAGCTTTGCTCTCTTTTAGACCACCAACTCGCAGCATCTTCAAGCCTTGCATGTCCTGAGATCGAGTCCTAGGTCCCTTGCCCGAGGATGCGCTCGAAATGCGCGAGGCGAGGGACGACGCGGTACCATTGCTCAGATGTTTGAGAACATTCTGAGCGTTCTTTGAAGCGCCTCGTGGGTTTGTTGTTGAAAGCCGAGCACTGGACCTGGTGGGTTTGGCGTCTGCAGTGGCAGGCTTCTTAGCGCGTCGACCGGTACTGTCCATGTCTAGATCGCCATCGCCATCAGTGCGACCAGCCGCCTTGCGCTTCTGGATTCCACCTCTTGATGTAGTGGTCGATTTGCGGGTCGCATTCCGCGTCTCGCGCCCAGTGGTGCTCTGACGACCTCGGGGTGCCATGGTGGTAGGAGTTGGCAGCAGACGTTGTCGCAGGTTTTTTTTGTTGTGTTTTTTTCTTGGATGCTGAAGGTGCGCAAAGCCTTCTACGAATCGAGCCAAGATCAAACGGATAAGGTTATTCGAAGATGGTTGAGCTCGTGGTGGGAGTCAAAAGGCGCAAGATCGAGCGAGTGATGGCTGGCGTGTAACACTCAAGTCGACTAGAACACTCTCGCTTTGAAGGCGTTATTGAAGTCGATTGCCTTCGCCGTTGTTGCAGGCGAGGCGTGTGTCTTGGTCGAGTCTCGCGTGACTGTAAAGCTAGAGAGGCAGCAGACCGACGGCGGTTTGATGGCGTTGAGGTCGTCGTTGTAAGGCCAGAGCGTTAGCCGTAGCTGGGCACCGGTTTGCTTGCGGTGGAAGAGTAAAGTTGTAGTTGAACAAGGAGAAGTTTGAAAATGATGCAGGAAACAAAGAAGTTCACTTTGCGGGAGGATGTGACGAAGGCCCCACCAAAGGGAAAGTGAGTTCTGCGCTCACAGGCAAAACAGGCAGCCTGCAGCACTGCCTAATTTGGACTAGCGTCCAAATAAACACGACTCGGGGACCGCCACCGTTTACCTGAGTTTCTATTGTCCTTTAATTATCACGAGTAATCAATAAGTTCGTGGTGATACTCAGCTTCTTTTGTATTTGAAAGGGACCGGAGAAAAAGGCATGAATCAAGGCGCCCCCGCCTGTTCGGTGCATTGCTGAGCGTTTGTGATGCATTGATGCCACGTACTGATTTCAAATCACGTGACCTCGCGTTCCTCTCTACCCGTCTTGGCGCGGCTTGGTAATTGGTGCGACGCGTTCCTGCTCTGCCATGCAACAACCATCATCGACCATTACCTCCACCCAACAGTGAATGAAGTACCACCCCCGGAACATTTTCGTAGCTCACAATGATCTGAGCGTGTAAAGCTTGCCGCCATATACAGATAGCAGTTGCGCCACGGCGTGGGCTTGCCTGCTATGGACAGTGACGAATTCGACGACGACATTGCCGACGAGGACTTCCTCACAGCTCTTGACCAGGTCTCATCTTCTACTTGCGGACAAGGCACTGCAGAGCCTCTACGTAGCTCTGTAGTCGGAGCGTCAAGAAAGACAGGTCAACCAAATTCTGCAGCTGCAGCGGCATTGGAATTGGAAGATCTTCCCTCGGATGCCTTTTCATCTCCAGAACCACCCCAATCAAGGCCACCGGCGTCCACAACGATCTCATCAGTACCATCTGCTCGATCAGGATTCAACCGGACTAACTCGGGGAACTGGCGCCAGACAACCCTTTTCGGTGGCTCGATATCAAGTGACGGCCCACGACCCTCGCAGTCAACATCTACACGAGTATTCCGTGCAGATCTCCCTCTCGAGGAGCCAACTCATCATGATATCGACACGGAAGCTATGAAAACCTGGGTGTATCCTACAAACCTAGGCGCTATTCGAGATTACCAGTTCAGCATTGTGAAAAACAGTCTGTTCAACAACACACTGGTGGCGCTGCCGACCGGTCTTGGAAAAACATTCATTGCAGCAACGGTTATGCTCAATTTTCACCGGTGGACGAAGCGCTCCAAACTTGTCTTTGTTGCCCCAACGAAGCCTCTCGTGGCACAACAGGTTGATGCTTGCTACAACATTGTGGGGATCCCTCGCTCAGAAACCACTCTATTGACCGGCGATATCCCTCCGGCTCTGCGTGTCGATGAATGGGACACGCGGCGAGTCTTCTTCATGACCCCGCAAACTCTGCTGAACGATATATCTCACGGCTATGCGGATCCGAAATCCATAGCTTTACTGGTCATCGATGAAGCGCATCGGGCGGTCGGAGAATATGCCTATGCTAAAGTTACGAAGCTCATACGCCGATTCTCCAAGAGCTTCCGTGTATTGGCATTGACCGCCACACCAGGCTCCAAGATTGAGACCGTGCAGGAGGTTATCGACAACCTCGGAATCTCTCATTGCGAGATTCGTACCGAGGACTCGATCGACATTCGCCAATACGTTCACCAGAGAAACGTCGAGCAAATCGTCCTCGACCCCTCCGACGAGATGGTTCTCGTCAGCGAGCTCTTCACCAAGGCGCTGAAACCATTGACCGACAAACTGAGCTCACAAAACATTTGGTTCGGGCGATGCCCCATGGCCATGACAGCATTTGGCTTGATGCAATCTCAGAAGGAGTGGTTTGCAACGAGAGGCAGGCACGCTAACCAAGGAGTGCAATTTATGATGCGAGCCGTCTTCAGCGTCCTCACCAGTATCGCGCATTCTATAAAACTGCTCAACTTTCACGGCATCAAGCCATTCTACGACAACCTCGTCGACTTGCGTAGTGAACAGGAAGGCAAGGGGGAGAAAGGATCCAAGTACAAGCGTCAACTTATCGAAGACTCCAATTTTCAGGAGATGATGGAAAGGATCTCAAAGTGGCAGCGCACGGATGGGTTCGTGGGTCACCCCAAGCTCACTGCTTTGGCAGACACAGTCCTGAATCACTTCATGGACAAGGGAGAGGGCTCAGCTACACGTGTGATCGTCTTCAGCGAGTACCGTGACTCAGCTGAGGAAATTGCGCGCATGCTGAACACCCATCGGCCGCTCATTAAAGCTAGCATTTTCGTTGGGCAAGCCGACAGCAAGCGAGGAGAAGGCATGAAGCAAGCGCAACAGATCGAGGCGATTGAGAGGTTCAAACGAGGAGAATTCAACGTTCTCGTCGCGACCTCGATTGGCGAGGAAGGACTTGACATCGGACAGGTGGATCTCATCGTCTGCTATGATTCTTCAGCCTCGCCAATTCGAATGCTACAGCGAATGGGCCGAACAGGGCGAAAGCGGGCGGGAAACATCGTACTGCTCCTGATGCGCGGGAAAGAGGAGGACCAGTTCGCAAAATCTAAGGACAATTATGAGAAGATGCAAACTCTCATTTGCGAGGGAAGTCGCTTCAACTTCCGATTCGACCTTTCGACGAGGATTGTTCCTAAGGTGATCCGACCTGAGGTTGATAAGCGACATGTCGAAATACCTATCGAGAACACACAGGATCCGTCACTACCGGAGCCCAAGAAACGTCGAGTTCCACGCGGGAAGAAGAAGCCACCCAAAAAGTTCCACATGCCCGATGGAGTGGAGACGGGCTTTCAGAGCGTGGCAAGCATGCTGAACGTCGGTGGAAAAGGCAGGCAACCGAAGGCACGACGCAACCCGGAGCTTGATGACATCGCTCCAGTGCCAGACATGAGCAGGGTATTGCTCGGTGACGAGGAGCTTAAAGAGCTCAACCGGGCATACCGTGACTTACCGTTCAATCACAGCATCGTTGAGGAGACTGACATGCCAGAGATGACAGCCTATCCGGAGCTGCAGAGACAGCTGCGGCCAGTCGTCAGGCTCAAGCACGGAACTCGCACGAAACGCTGTGTCAAGATGTGGAACAAGATGGCGCATGATCCAGAAAGTTTGGTTCTGCCGTGCCGATCCGTTGATATGAGTGACTACCTGGATATACCGGTCCATGCATTTGCTGGGTCCGAGGAAGAAACGGAGGAAGACAGACGCATACGAAGAGAAAAACCAGCAAAACCAGCAGCACCAAGTAAGAAGAAACAAAGTAGACAGTCTCCTTCGAAGGCGCAGCCTCAGGCGAAAAGAAGGAGGCTATCCCCCGACGTGGAGCCGGAATCTTATGCTCTTGGCTCCATGGTGGACGAAGGGTTGTCGAACGACGAAGACGAGGAGGAAGAAAAAGATGAGCAAGAGGTGGTTGCTCGGGGTCGTGGACGGCCTAAAAAGGGGAGCAAGCCGCGAGGCAAGGGTAAACGGAAGACGCAGCGGAAGACTGGTGGAGTCAACATTGATGAGATTGGCGACGACTGTGATCGGGACAGCGATCTGATGGAGATGAGTGACTCGGATGATGGTGAAGATCTACTGGATTTTGTTGTCTCCGACAACCATCCAATATCGAGCATGAAGGAGCCTGGGTCCACGTCACCCACGTCGGCGAGCGCATCACCACCGCCCGGGAAGAATGAGACAGCTAAGCCTTTCTTTGTTCCTACGCGGTTCTCGGCCACACAGGAAAGCGAGGACATTCCAGAACTCGATACCCTCGTCAAGAAGAAGAGCAGCGCCAGACCGATTGTAGAAGAGTCCGAGGATGATGTAACAGTCAGACGGACAATACGTGGCCGACGAGCTGTCTTGAACGACAGTGATAGTGACCTTTAAGGGCTTGGAGCAAGCGGTTTTGGGCAGATCCCGTCAGAACGAAATAGTATCGGAGTACCTTCGTGGCGAACGGAACAAAATGGTACATTAGCTATCTAGACTACGGGATAATGCATGAATGGACGAGTTACGACAGCAAGGCGCGTCGTATTGAAAACCACTGATAGAGACCCTCAACTTCCCAGCTATACCCGTGTCCCTAATCTCGGCAAAGAGTTCTATCATCGTTGGTCAGCTTCTGATCCATCGGCATATGACGATTCAACAAGGCAACAAGGAACATCTCGAAACTTCAGAAACCCAGTTTATAAGCACCACCACCCCCGACGCACCTACCAGGCTCACCGACCGCCAGCTCATAATGTCCCGCGTGCAAGCACGCCCGAAGGCGGCGCACAGCAGGGCAAAAGACGAGCGTCTTGTCAGGAGCTTAGCTGGCAGGGCAGATTCAGAGGCAGTCTCAGACGGCTCTTCCTAAAGCTATGGGGGGGTTGAAAAAAGGAGCTCATCATGCGAGATGGAGGGAATTGGACAGTGAAGAAGCGACTTACAGCTTACGGGAGGGAGTGTGTGGGGAGGTGGCTTGGATTCACTCATCAAGTGAATGCGTGGTTGTTGGAAGACGAGAAAATTGCAGAGAAAAACGCGACTGCATTTGGTTTTGGCTGAGGTGGGTACGTTCTGCTAAGCGACCCAAGATCCACGGGCACGCGGCAGACGCGGAAGCTAGACGTCAAGCCACATGTGGCGAGCGCCCCCACTTTGGCAGGCCGGGATCTCAGCTTCCCTCCCCCATCCATCGTCACTGACCGATCTCCATATCATCACCTCATCCTACGTCGCTTCGCACGGTTCTCTCTACGCCTCTTCCCCTCCTCGGCTCTTTTTTATTCAATCAACCTTTCCTACACTGCAAGACAAGAGAGCGTCAACTTTTTGGGCCAAGGGAATAACTCATCCGCCATGGCTGCGACGGGCGTTTCGCTCCTCAAGTTTGTCGGTACCGTCTCGCTCGGCTTGCTGACGGTACGTTGAGCTCTCCTCCGACTCCATCCCCGAAGGCTTGGATATCAAGTGGTATCACACCGAGCTCTCAATTCTACCCATGCCTTGTTCGCCAAGATCAGCCTGGAACCTTGCCGAACTTCCCCACGAGCTCGGTTTGGCGATGCCTATTGTTACGCGCCTTCCATTGTCATGAGGGATGCGCCGTAATCGCATTCAATCAATCCATCATCACGGAACTTCATGGAAAGCCCAGTTCGCTTACACCAATGCTAGGGCGTCTCCTACTCCATCTCAACCCTCGCTCTCCCCGCCTTGCTCCGACTCCCCTCCTCCTCCTCCGCTTCTCACGGTCTCGCCACCCTCAGCGCCGCCCTTGAGCTTCCCGTCCTCGCTCTGACCTCGCTCGCCTCGGTGCCCTTCCTCCTCAGCTTCGCCCTCGCTCCGCGAGCCTCCCGCCATCCCTACCTGCTCTACACCGCTCTCCTCGCCACTCTCTCCTCCGTCGCTCCCGCTCTTATCCCCTCACCTGCTCCCCGGCATGTTGCCCCCGCCGCATCTCGACAGTCATCTCGGGCCAGGATGGAAGCTAGCTACGAGGTCCTCGGCGACATTAACAGCGAGGCCGCCAGTGAGGAGGAGATCGACGATGTCAACGGCGAGGAGGTGAGGGCCGAAGTTGAGGGTCTTACGCGGGGATACGTTGCTCGAACGGCTCTCTCTGCTCTGGGCTTTGCCATGGCTGTTGTCGGTATCTGGGGTGATGGTGCGCCCCAGGCTGTTGTCTACGTGTCGTAGGGGGCATTGATGCTTCAAAGCTATGGTTTTGTTTTTTTGACATGATCAATTAAGAGAGAAGATGCAAACACATGGGCGTTCGACTGATTTAAAGCATGATATTTCGCCGGGCAGGTGGACCATCTCCTGTCAATCACTTCAAAGGATCTAAATAGCACCGCCTTATGCAAACAATACGAAATCTCTTTCAAAAATCCATGATTGGCCGATTCGAAATTCATGTCAGTATTGATTAGATGCGAAGCCATGCCTCAATTTACTCATATCTCAGCTTCACTGGCGCACTAATTACAACAAAACGACCCCTTCCGTAAAGGCAATCATACCAAACATGTCTCATTCCTGTGCTTAAACCCTTCAGTGAAACTCGCCACAGTCTTGGCAATAACTCATCCTCTGCGACCGGTCATCATCCTCCTCTTCTTTCGAATCCTTCGTCTTCCACGCCCGAGATAGACGAGAGTTGAGCTCCTGCGTGGCAAAGTCGATTGTAGTATTGTCATCCTTCTCCTCGGGATCCTCATCCTCATCCTCATTCCGCGCTTGAATGCTGAAGTACCTGGACGCTGAGTACTTTTCGCCAAGCCTTTTGGCCACGTCGTTGGCCTCGTTCAGGCTCACAAGACGACGATTCTCTGGATGCTTCTCCATCGCGGTGCGGCAGAGATCCCACATGACTGCCTTGACAGTATCGCCATCGAGTCTCTTGGCGCGGTTGTTCTCACTCGCGCCCATGGAACCCATGATTTGGGGAACTTCATCCGGGCTGTAGATGTTGCTGAGTCCCAGCCCGGCGAGCAACTCCTTTCTTTGCTCCGCTGTATGAGCTTCGAGGCTGGCCTTGGCGGCAAAATCCTCCGTCTTCTCATTGATCACGATAGAAACCCGGCTGTGCTTGTCCAGCTTGGGGTTGTCAGGCTGGGTGAACTTTTGGCCTGTGAGTCGGTCGTGCGCAAGCTCAGCAGGCGTTCGGCCAACAGCATTCTCTCGGTAGAGCAAGCTCGGCCGGAACTCCACTAGAACATGAACCAAAGAGGCCATGTCGTACATAATCGCTGTGTGAAGGCAGGTATCACCTGCACCGTTGAGCATCTCTAGCTCCTCGCCCCCTGAATATTCGAGCAAAAGTTTGAGCATCTGAACTGCGTCTTTCTCACGGTTGTTGTAAGGCTTGGTGACATTACTGCTGTAGTAGTACCTGTGCCTGTACCGATCCCCGTTGTCAGCCGGCACCCCAGAGGCTTGCGAAACCCAAGTGTGCAGAGGTGTGGTGCCGTTCTCTTGAAGGTTCTTTCGCTGCAAGAACAGGTGGCTGCGCAGGCTCGAGTCAAGCAGATCGAAGAGCTCACGAAGCTGGTGGGCCTTGGGATTGCCCGCGACCGCTGCGTGAAGGATGTTCTCGCTCTTCTGGTTGCGGACAGACTGATTGGCATTGGCCGCCAACAGAATCTTGACAAACTCGATGCGTCCAAGGCGGCAGGCAACCATCAGAGGCGTATCGCCTTGGGAATTCTTCTTCTCGAGATCTCCTGGGCAGGCCTCTACGAGATACTCAAGTACCTCGTTGGCGTTTTCGCCAGGTTCGGCCAAGACGGCACAGTGAATCACGAGATCATCTGGATTATCGGTTATTGTCAAATTCTGAATGTCAGGCAATACACTTACTGTCAGCTCCGAGCCACTTTGAAATGACACGATCGAAACCACCTGGGCTCTCCTTGAGGTGCTTGAGCCTGAAGTCCTCTCGAGCAGCCTTGGACTTGCTAAACTCGCTGTACAATCTGTGAGGGGCATCTCCGAGGAAGAACTCAACAGACTCCACGCTCCCACCAAGAGCAGCATGAAGTAGCGGCGGTGTCTTCAAACCTGTAGTCTTGACCACCATGTTACGTCCAGCGGTAGCCCAGTCCTTTCTGTATCCTGTGTTAGTCAAACTCCAGCAACCGCAAATATCAAACCGGCATACCTCTTCTTGCCATAGACTGTCAGTCCCTGGTAGTATCGCGGCTTCTTTTTCAGCTCGACACCGCTCTTCTTGACAAGATGATCAAGCGGGATGCCTGCACCCGTTCGCTTGATCACCAAGGCGAGCAGCTGAGATTTACCATGCTCAACTGCCCACTTGAAGTCTCCTTGAGGGAAGGTAAATCTGCCAGTTGATTCGTCTTCCTCTTCATCTCCTTCAAACTTCTGGCCACAATAGTGCTGCGCCATGTCCAGGAGAGCCTTGAGTCGGGAAATATCATCTGTGTCGAAGGCATGGACAAAGAGGCTTCGACTGTAGCCATTGTATATGATATTTCCGTCCTCAACTTTCCAGTTGGGGACTGATTGGCAGATGAAGGTAAGAGGCTTCGTATGAGATTTGACCTGCATAGAAACGTGGCCAATGTCGTCAATGGTGAAATTCTGCTGCACCCTTTCTGACACAATTCGGGGTTCGCTGTCACCAGAACCATCAGACGCATCGTCCGAGTACTCGTCCTCGTCCTCATCCTCGTCGCGAGTCTCCACCTTGAACCGAACCTTCTCCTTCTCTGGCGGAGACCACTGAACCTTCACGATCTCAAGCAGAGCTCGTGCTAGGTCATGATGCCCTCGAAGAAAGGCCACGGAGAAAGGAGTATTTCCCATATTGTCGGTGACCACAACCTTCAAGGGGGGTTGGTCCTGCTCTGGGCCCCAGGCTTGAAGAGTAAGAGACTTGACGCGCTCGACGTCTCCTGTCCACGCAGCTTCCATCCTATCGTGAGTCAGAATAACGTACCCAAAGAGTTCATCCAAAACTTACAGGTTGATGTAGCCATCCCTTCTTTTCTCAGTCATGTCGCTGTCATTGTTGAATGAGAACTGAAACTCGTACGGCTTCGGAGGCTTCTGGTCTTCCTCATCGCGATTGTTCTGATTGCTGGATCTCGTCTCTGTCTTGATATCAGGACGCAGTTCCTCGAACGTCTTTCCGCCTCGGCTGACGAGAGCTTTTTCGACGGCCTCAAAGCCTGCTAGAATACCATTAATGGCATCGAGCTTCTCAGGCATCCCTTTGAGCTCTGCAGTTTTTTTGGTGTCGTTCTCGTACCGCTCTTTCTGATCCTTAAAAGCTTTCTTCTCACCATTGACTTCATGAGACACGATCCAGTGCGAGTAGGTCCCTGGAGTAAACTTGCTCAAAAATTCGTCCATGCCAGGTTTTTCCCTGGGCTCCACCATACTCCCTCTCTCGCCAGTATACTCGCGCAGACCATTCAGTGATGACTGGACCATATCGAGAGCCGACTCTCCCCTGTTCCAGGAGCGCTGATATTCGTTGTAGATCAAGCGTTCGGTCCTTCCGGTCAGCGCGTTGGGATCGGCGCCATTCTCAAGAAGCTTGATCGCGACGTCGGTGCTCCCCGAGCGAATGGCAGTGATCAAAGGCTGCTCTGTAGATTCCTTGTACTTTCTTTGATTCGTCTCCAAGTTTCCTAGGCCGCTGGACTGCAAAGGAGAAACCTTGGCAGCCTTCAGCCAAGTCTCAAAGTCAATCTGGGCCGCGGCGCCACCATTCAGTAGCTTCAGGACCAAGATTGTGTCGCCGTGCTCAACAGCACTGTGGAGCGGTGCAATTGTTTCAGGGTCCCAGGATCTTCCAACGAAGACCATATGGTTAATGGCGGTCTTGATGCCTGTTTTGTCGGTGTCCAAGAGCGTATCAATAAGGTCTGTTTGCCCGGATTCAATATACCTGTGGAAGGCAGTGCAGCCGTTGGAATCAGCTTGGGAAGAGGTGGCACCGAGCTTCAGCAGAAGCTTGGCCATCGACTTGGCCTTGTCCCTGGGGAGTGCCAACGCCAGCGCTAGCGTCAAGATGGCGCCGGTATCAGCGTCGTCGTTCTTATTGATGAATTTTACAGGGAGGATGGAGTCGGCTCCGTACTGTCCACAGGTTAGTAGGTGTGTCAAGGGAATTGTTTGACATGTTGGCAACTCACATCGCAGAGTAGCTTCACGGCATCCTCATAACCCTCCGCAATGGCGAGATGAAGGGGTGAGCATGGGACATCCCATGCCAAGACGTCGATCTGGAAGTAGTCTGGCTCGTCTTCCGACTCGTCAGGGACGAGATCATCTTCTGTTTCTTCTCCCTTCTTAACATTGACAAATGATCCAGTCGCCATAGATGCGGTGTCTGCGTCGGTTGTCTCATCGCCAATCAGCTCACCATCGGACTCGTCTAAAACGTCCGAGTCAGAGGCTTCCTTTGAGGTCTCGTCTTTTTTGTCCGCGTCGGCTGCCTTGGCTGCTTGGCGCTTTCTGTCTTGACGTTCTTCCTCAGCCTGCTCATTTTCAATGGACTTCTCCATTAGGATCTTGATGATCTCCGCATTACCTCGCGAGGCGGCCAAGTGCAGAGCAGTCTTACCGTCGGCCAGACGAGCAGTAAGACGAGAGCCGTGGTCAACGAGGCATCTGACAACCTCTGGTGTTGAGGTCATAACGGCGAGATGGAGAGGCGATCGACCGGTGTAATCGCGCTTGTTCGGGTCAGAATCCTCCTGGCTGAGCCAATTCAGAACGTCATCAACGTCGCCATCCACGATAGACTGGCAAAGTCTGGCCGTATTGCCGACATATGCCATATCTGTCCAATCCTGCTCTGTCAGGGGGTTAAAAGACCCGATCTGCTGCCGGCCGGGATCATCGATGAGGAAAGAAACCTTGCCGCCGATGTAAATCTCGGCTTCTTTCTCCGCAACTTCTTTTTCCTCGGGAGTAACTGGCTCTGGGCAGCAGCCACAGCAATCTTCAATTACATCCTCAACACGACCAAAGAATGCAGGGTGGCGGTGCAGATAGACTTCTCGGTCAGCAGGTTGGTTCCACTCTGCGTTGAGGAGAAGATCGCGGGTGTAACAGAGCCTCTCAATGCGCTTGGCGTTGAAGTGTTGTCCATAAGGGACAGTAAAAGTGTGGTAGTTACTGATGTCCTCCTCTGAAAGCCAATCTGCGATTTCATCTTCGTGGTGGTCCTTGATATTGCCATGAAGAACTCGGTTGCCCTTGTACACCTGGGGACGGCCGCGTTCCTCGCGTCTCTTATTGAGATAGGTTTCTCGGGCCGTTGTTGTCGGAAGTCTTTCGAGGACAAGTAGACGGGCCAATCCCAACGTTCTCTGGAAACTTCTTTCGAAGATGGTTGGATCAACGCGAGATCGATCCAGCTCAGGCCAATAGACCTCGAAGTTTCGGTGAGAATACTTGGAAAGACGATTCTCGTAAGAAGGACTTCGACGGGTAAGATCGACGTGATTGATCTGGGTAACAAAGCTGCCCAGTGCTCGAGGAGTGACATAGACTTGCTTGCCATCGTAGGCTCCGCCAGCGGCATCGATATCAAAGCCAGTGAGGATTTCACTGACGGACTTGTAGACTCGCAAAACAATCTCAAGCAATGTCAGGATTTGTGTAATGCCACAAGGGAGAAAGAATATCTAGCTTACCTGTACATGTCGAACGGGATATTGGCTGGCGATAGTAATGGCGTACTTGGTCCTCACCACGGTGACCTCGTTGAGAAGGGCATCTCGAATAGACTGCTCGATTTTCTTGATCTTTTCAATGGCTTGATCGTGATTAAGTCCGTAGAGGAACAGATCGACATCAGAAGCGGGGCAGAACTTCTCGTGGTAATACTCGCGCAGCTTGCGCTTAGTAGTAGTGAACTCCTTGGGGACAGGGAGAAGGCAGTTGACGACCGATGAACCAGCAGCCACAACATTACTCCAGTCCATGTCAACCATAGATGATTCCGAGAAGACATTGAAGTTATTTTGGAACTCGGACAGATTGGTGACGGTTGCGGGCGAACCATGAGGACGGCGCTTTTCGTCAGGTAGAGCCATGATGTACCTGGACTTTTCTTCTTCAGACTCTGCCTCAAGGTTTCTGGCGCGAGTGGTGATGAGCTTGGTGTCATCAGTGAAGAGCGGGAGCACATTGAGATGAGGATCATCTAGGATTGGGTTCTGGCGGTCCTGAGCATAGACGGAGCGCAAGTTGGCTTCATATCTGCGATACGGCTCCAAGATCTCGACCATAGACTTGTCTGTGTTCTCAGAAATGTACTTGGCCAGCTCCGAGTGAGGGGCGGGAAGCTTAGGAAGATCAGCCATGGTTGCGATGGCAGGCGGAGGAGGGATTGGAGGAGTGGAAGGGGAATCGAGATGAGAGGAAGAGGGAGTTGACGACGACGAAGATGAGGAGACAAAAGGACGGTGAGATGAGGTCGGGTTGAGTTGGGAACGGAAGGTGTAAGTGGAGGACACAAAAGCGGCAGTCGCCAAGCGTGAAGGTGTGCAGTGTGAATAGGTAAAGTGTGTGTATGAGCGCCGCTGCGAGGACGCGATTGAACAGTAGTGCGATGGAGTCAGCAATGTAGCTGGAATGAGCCGCGACCTGGCTGGAAGAGATGCATCTTCAACGAGAAGGGAGGGAATTCGGATGAATTTATAGCAAGCTGGGCTTTGAAGCCACCAGCCGCCCCTCACTGAAGCCATCTTGTCCTACGCCCTCGCTTCCAATCGCAGAGATCCATCACACCGCTGGCTGGTACCATAATATGCGGAGTACTTGGCACCTCTAACTAACTCGGGCTGGGTAGGGAGGCACGGGAAGCTGAAGCTCCAGCTGATGTCGATCTAGGAGCAACCAGGTTAGGTCGCGTCCACGGCGCGCGTTGGTATGTTGCAAGGGGGCTTATGCTGCCTGGAGCAGCACACGAAAGCCCGTGATCGTATGTGAGATATCCACTCTTTTATTGTGCCGATTTCCGTAGTAGCCATCTATGCCGCAGCTCGTCCAAGAACATCTAAGTTTAGGAGAAGACCTGGCCACTATGATAAGACCTATATTAATTGAAACTCCATCATGGTACAATGGAAAGGCCTCATACTAGGCACGTACTTAGTTAGGTTTTGTCTTTCTTAACTTAGGTATGTACCTAGACTTAGAGGAACTACATACCTACCTTAGTCTACAGCTTAGGTCCACAGATAGTTAAGTAAGTAGCTAGGTAAGGATACCTCTAGTACTTACCTACTGGGTACTTAGCTATTCCTGTGTTTTTGTCCCCACTAAAGGCTCCCAAACCTGGGGTTCATTTGAGTGTCGGTGGCTTATTTGCCCCGCTGGTGCCTGGCATTACCGTCATTGACTTGATCATCGTCACGCTCAACAACTTGACATTTGTGATACACCGTGAATTCGCAACGCAGATGTTTCATGATACATCGTGGTTATTTCGGCGATGGACTATTCGGGCTCAGGGCCGCCATCTCTAGGCAGACAACCTTGCGGTCTCTCACATCTCATATCTTGATCCTCTCCATCCTCCTACTTTCCCAGTCAACAAAACCTCGAAATCTCATTTTTCTCGTATGATTGACTGCCCTCAGTCTCATCTACAACTATTACCGCGGCCTTGCAAACCACAGCTTCACCTGCGTGGACCCCCTCCGTTAAACACCTTGATGCCGGTGAAGTGTCAGCCGCGTGCCATTCCTCATCCAACGATGGTGTTGTACCAAGATACCGGCATTGACGACTCCTTGCAGTGCGGAATTAAACCTCTTCTGCAAACAACTCCGAAATAAATATAGTTATCCAAACCTTCTCATTCAATCCGATGCCTGCCAACATTGTTCTAATTTCGTGTCTTATAAATACCACAAGTCTCGGGCCAATTTGATTTATTAGCATTGCATTTCACTTGTGTCATGTCCTAGGTTCTCGAGCCAATTGAGTCATAATCGACACCAGAGCTACTCACGAACATACCTACGCACATGAGGTCCAGTGATATCCGAAGAACTGATGATTGCCAAGGTAGGTGCTTTCCGTATCACGGACTTTAATCTTGAGCGATTTGCGAGCACTGCATTGGCATTTTCTATACATAGGGTAACCAGTTCACGACCTTTCCGACGCTGGACAGTACCTGTACGTAAGCCCTCTATGCAATTTGTCTCCTGGCGCTAGACACATAAATATATACTGGATTGGAACGAGAGAATCAAGAATCAATGAAAGGGTTAACGCTCATTTTGTACGACTTTTTTTCCCCTCATGCGTGTTCCAGCTGAATGACTGACATTTCAGCATTGGCTTATATGAAGTTCATGGGTTGCTTCGAGCTGTTGCCTGTTTGCCTGTCTGTACGCTCATCCAAAACATCGACGTTTCTACCGCCTCACAAGGAAATATTTTTGTTGGATAGAGAAACAATAGGGAATAGTCTCGCATAATGGAGATTGGATCTAGGGGTGCATGCAGGGAGTTTAATAACGCTATAATGTCCTCGCATTGAAAGCATACGAGATGCTATTACATACTACGAACAAGAAAAGTTGGGGCTGGTCGAGCTTGAGGAAATTGTTGTGTTAATGGCACTGCCATGATCGAGACGTTGGTTGCCTGATTCATTACCCAGCACTTTACGGGCTGGGAGTGAGTCACGTGTTCTCGCATCCACTGACTAACTGACGCGTGACGCGCGGGACAGCAATCCGCGGCCGCCTGGGTCATGATAACAAGCAGACCCTCTCCAATCTCAACACTCCCACTTCAGACGAAGCAAATTCCGAATACCTCGATGTTTCCCAAAAAAGCAGCTGAAAGACGCTCCGACATCCACGTGTCGGCTTCATGACTCGCAACAACCTCACAGAGCATCTGTCCTGGCTGTTGAACGACCAAGCCCGCTTCAAGCCCGCAACACCACCTTTCCCCAGCTGCAGTGACGCTTCTCAAATTGGGTTGTCTCAATCGCAACACTCAAACTCTCAGAATCGACAGAGCTTTCAATCTGTAACATCGATCCGATCCGGAGACGGAACACAGACAAACGAAGACGCGTCGACTACCTCCAATGGACGGGGGGGGCTTGGTGCAAGGTTGCGGGATACGGACCAGGTGATACTGGAGGACGAAACTATGGCCCGTCTCATGTCGAGTTCGAAGTCCAAGAAGCCAAGTCTGGTTTCCAGACCACAGCAGCTTCCCACGCCCTTATCCATCACCCCCAACCGCTCGAACCGACAAGACACTCCCGTCAGGCGTACCAACCTTGGTAAGTACACAGGTGTCGTAAAGCAATACAGTCTAACTGGGGTTTCTAGGTTCGCAAAGCCCGGAACCAAGCAAGATCCATGGCTCGCCGCCGAAGAAAACGCCTGCTCCGGCTCCTGCCCGAACGCGGATGAGCAGCCCCGATTTCCCTAAACTCAAGGCCGACGGTCTCGACTACATGGACTTGACCGACGATACCTTTGCTTCCTCCGACTCACTATCACTCGAAAGCGATGTGATCCTCTGGCGCGAAGATTATGCGACTCGACCAGAGCCAGAGCCAGAGCCAGAGCCAGAGCCAGTTGTCTCGAGTGGTAGAAAGAGGAAGAGCAATGAAATCAGCAAAGAAGAATTTAGCGACTTGGGCGATTTTCCGGATGTATACGAACTCCTTGGTACTGATCCTCCTCCCCCTAGCCCGACCCGATCAGGAGCGCGCCGGAAGGATGGATCACGCAGCACTCGAACATGCCGAACCCGTGATGGCTTCAAGAACCCCCCTTCAACCGAGATCCCGTCAATCAGCGAAGAGGACCAAGATGTGCTGCTGTCGCCTTCAAGGCAGGTACGCAGTCAGCTTGCCCGGGAACAATCTCCTCGGACGTTGGTACCCGTCATCGACACTCGGCGTAGCCCCACGAGAGCAACAAACCCTTTGAAGGAGTTTGTGAGCCTTGAAACTTCTGATCCAGTCCGCCAGGCGAAATCGCTTCCGCCGAGTACGGAGGCTGGCCAGGATGAGCTGGTTATTCCTGACTCTGACGAAGAGTTTATGACGCCCCCATCTCACAATAGCTCGATCGCAATCTTGAAAGTCTCTACTACCAAAACAGCACAGTTTGTGACTCAGACAACGTCGACACCACTACCCCCAGTCCAGATAGACTTCCATTCGTCCTCGCAACGTCATACCTCTTCTGGAACAGCCGTCTCCAGACTACCCACCGGTGTAACGAGCAGCTCACAATCCACCAAAGCAGCTCCAGAAGATTCATTCAATGAGCCTTCCGGTGAAGCTCATCCCCGATCGAGTCAAACTCCGAGTCTTCTTAACCTGCTGGCATCTGAATCATCGACCCTGACTAAATGGGGCGAATTCGTCGACAAGCTCATTCAGCAAAACGATAAGAACTTCATGCGAGCTATTCACGAGCGATGGCCGAAGGAAAAACGGAGTGAGGTCAAGTCAGAAAAGGAACGGCTAAGACGACAACAGAAAGCCATCAACGAACTCGCTGCCCCCACGGAGGAGTACAGAACACTTTGTGGGAAGCGGGAAGAGCTTGCTCAGCAGATTGCTCAAGCTTATGCCGAAAGTCTCGACACAGAAGATGACGAAGCTCGACTTGATGACCTCACTGATGAAATCCAAGAGGTGGAAGCGGCCCTCCTCGGAACAATTGACAATGCAATGCTGGACATAGCTGGCTTCCTTGTAATTTTCCAAGAACCAGTCTCTATCTCCGCTCCCGCACCAGTCGTCGTGATGGGCACCCAACCCGTGTTTCAAAGCAGCGTCAACATGTCCATGCCGTCGAGAGATGCCATGCCAGGAAGTGAGGCGGGTACACAGGTGGTTCATCAGACACAGCTGCCCAAAACTTCTCATTGGAACCCACCAGCATCAAGGATTGAGGCATCCCAGGGAATGAGTGTTCTCTCTCAGGAGGACGACGACCTTTCAGCTCTCCCTTTCCCAAGAGATTCCGCGAAAGCCTCGAAGGCACCTTATCAATCAAGACCGACAAAGAGACCCATGACGGTGGATCCCATACCTACAGGTGCAGAGTTTGACGTTGGTGATGAAGGTCTCTCTGATTTGGATGAGTTTCAACTCCAACCAGTGGCCAGGCCTGCGAACAGCCTGGCACCCACGAGCAGTCGAAGGACGCCTCAAGCAATGTATCGCCCCGGTGATGAATTCAGTGACTTCACCGACGATGAGGAGATGCTTGCGTTTGCACAGGATTATGAGACCCGTCAATCCATCGCCCCCGCTTCGCAAGGCTTGAGGAAAGTCTTTTCGGAGACATCTGGTAATGCAGTCTCTGCTACAAAGTCACGAGCCTCTTCGAAGAAGCCATTGCCTTCAATAGCGCCCCTGTCGATCCCCGCCGAGCTGATGAAGTATTCATGGTCGCCTGAGGTTCAGAGGATGCTCAAGGACCGGTTTAGAATGAAAGGTTTCCGTCATAACCAGCTTGAGGCAATCAATGCCACGCTCGGAGGCAAAGATGCCTTTGTTCTGATGCCAACCGGTGGCGGCAAGTCTCTATGCTATCAACTGCCGGCTGTGGTCAAGACTGGCGAGACTCGAGGTGTCACCATTGTTGTGTCACCATTGCTCAGCTTGATGCAAGATCAAGTTGATCATATGAAAGCACTGGGCATCCAGGCTGTTGCGTTCAACGGCGTGTGCTCAGCCGAGTACAAGAGACAAGTGATGAGCGCTTTCGAAGAGCGAAGTCCGGAGCACTTTATCGAGCTCTTGTACGTTACTCCTGAGATGGTCAGCAAGAACACTGCCTTCAACAACGGGATGCGGACCCTGCACCGCAAGGGCAAACTTGCACGCCTCGTCATTGATGAGGCGCATTGCGTCAGTCAATGGGGCCATGATTTCCGACCAGACTACAAGACCTTGGGCCAAGTCCGCCAGAGATATCCTGGAGTGCCGGTTATGGCTCTCACGGCCACCGCGACACAGAACGTCATTGTCGACATCAGACACAACCTCGGAATGGATAACTGCCAAACCTTTTCGCAGAGCTTCAATCGTCCAAACTTGTACTACGAAGTTCGTCCAAAGTCAACAAATGAGAAAACGATCGAGAGCATTGCTTCGCTGGTCAAGTCCAAGTATCCAAATCAGAGTGGTATTGTTTACACTATCTCACGGAAGAATGCGGAAAAGGTTGCAGAGAGTCTCTCGACCCATGGAATCGCTGCCAAGCATTACCACGCACACGTCGACCCTGAGGAAAAGGTCGAGGTGCAGAATGCCTGGCAGAGGGGAGAGGTGAAGATTGTTGTTGCAACCATTGCGTTCGGTATGGGCATTGACAAGCCTGATGTGAGGTTTGTCATGCACCATGGACTTCCAAAAAGCTTGGAAGGTTACTATCAGGAGACTGGTCGTGCAGGCCGAGACGGCAAGCCCTCTGACTGCATTCTTTTCTACGGCAAGGGGGACATAAGGGTCCTGAAGAAGCTGATCGCTGATGGCGAGGGTAGTCAGGAACAAAAAGAACGACAAATGTCCATGCTGAACCGTGTCACGGCCTTCTGTGATAACAAATCCGATTGCCGGCGCGCTGAAATCCTTCGGTATTTCGGCGAGGACTTCAAGGCAGACCAATGCAGCAAGTCTTGCGACAACTGCAAGGCCGGCCTGGTCTTTGAGCAACAAGACTTTTCAGAATACGCCACTGCTGCTATCCGAGTTGTCCAGGCGCAGAATCGAGTCACGGCTCCGCAGTGCGCTGACATCCTCTTGGGGAAGAAGTACCCCCAATACGAGGCAGAGCTGTCGGATGACTGGCATGGCATAGCCAAGGGCCTTAAGAAGCATGAGCTTATTCGAGTCATTGACAAATTGTCGGCCGAAAAGGCCTTCAACGAGGATAACAAAGTCGGAAATCATGGCATGGCAATTACGTATCTACGACTCGGACCGACACATCGACTGTTTCTTTCAGGGCAGCGGAAGCTGCAGCTGTCAATTCAAGTTCCGGAAGAGGGCGTATCTAACAAGTCGGCCAAACCCCGGTCAAAGAAAGCCAGCAAGAAGTCAAAGGGTCAGGATGTTACTGCTATGCCCTCAACTTATGTCTCTTCGCCCATTGGCCGAAGGAGGAAGCAATCGCGCATTATGGAAAGTGAGGACGAGAATGATGGCACGGCATCAAATGGCTATCCTAGCACTGGATTCGTTGTAGACGAGGATGACGAGGATGAAGAGGCCTTTGATGAGCTGCCAAACCATCGGCCAGCAAAGCCGCCCTCCCGACAACCTGGGCCTCCAATCTCGATCGATACTGGGCTGGAAGACTTGGACGAAATACACCGGGACATGGTTGAAAGCTTTGTCCGGGAAGCAAAGCAGGCAGAGGAGCAGATCCGTAACCGGAAGTGCCTCAGAAGACCACTTTTCTCCGACAGAGACTTCCAGCTCATGGCCATCCAATGGACGACTTCAACTGAGAAGATGAAAAAGATCCCCGGCATGAACCCTGACAAAGTCGATGAGTTTGGGCCCAAAATCCTCCGCATCTTGCAAAGACACTACGGCCATTACCGTGGCGCCATGGACCCTAGAAGCACTAACAAAGGCCAGGAGGTTGTGGACCTGATCAGCTCAGAAGTCGAGATGGACGATGATGACTACGAGGATGACGACGGTCAGGACTCTCACTATTTCAACTCCAACTCTCGTCCAGCCGTCCAGGAGTGGCATAACAAGCTTGAGACCCTTGGCAGCCAGCCTAGTGGGAGCAAGCCGAAGTCATACAACAAGAGTAGTGGAGGTAACAAGCGATACTCGGGGAACAAGAAGTGGCCCAGCAAAAAGTCGACAGGCGGAGTAACAAAGCGCAAAAGCACCGGCACCAGCCGCAAGGCTAGCAGCTCCTCCACGGCGGCCAGAGCTTCTAGCAGCGCCCCAAAGCAAGCACAGAGAAAGAGCGGCATCAAGACGATGCCATTGATGCCAGTATAGAGCAAAAATTCGAAGACTTTTGCTCCAAGATTCACGATGATAAAATGGTGAAGAAACAAAAGGGGCGAGTTGACATGGAATGAAGATGACATATCAATGGCAATGGCATGGTTTTTTCAAGATCATATTCCTCCGACGAAGCTAAAGAACCGAGACCGGAACATAGAAAATGGCTATGAAGTTGGGAGTTGATGGCGGTTTCTTCTGCATGGGCGGCGATGAGGGGTTTGCTGATTTCTACACTTCTACGGCGTTTTTGGGATGCCTCGCATGAACCTTGAAAGGCCTTTGCATCCTTTGCATCCATTCATACCTACTACATTGCGTACTTGAAGTTAGCTACATAGCCGCGGCCTGATGAAATAGGGCCGTTCAGACAGATGCATAATGACAATCAAGATAACTACATAACGACTTGAACAGCTCATTCGTCCCGGGATTCCTTGAATTAAATACCTCCCGTTTCCTTGACGGAAGCTCTCTAACTGGGCGAGCAGCTCATGAAAAACAGCATCCAGGGGTATAGCGCTTAGATCATGCAACGACAATAAGCCCGCTGAGAGTACTACACTACACCGAACGTTTGTTCTTTTCTCTCCACCCTAATTACAACGCATCGTTGAGTTGGCATGGAAAAAGGAAAGGATCCAGAGAGTTTGAACCGTAACGAAGGACGACAAAGTCCTCACAAAGAAAATGGGGATTCAAGGCCGTCATCCCTAAAGCCGTTCCTGAAACTCCGCTGACCGCCATTGTCTCAACCTGATACGCCATGCTGCTCAAAAGAAAGGGTTGTCTTTTATAAATGGCGCGCCAGGCTCCTGCAACCCATAGAACCGGAAAACGTGCGGTTTTAAGTTGCTTGTGAAGAAGTCAAAATGTTAGAACATGATGTTACATGGACCAGAGAGAACTGTCTTCTCCTGAATATCCGAGAGTGAATGTGCTGTTGCTCCGTAGCAATGTTTGTTGGGAACTGTCCTCAGTGTCGCCATCTCGGCTTCAAGTCTTTGGGATCAGCTGGGGGGGAAGCTTTGTGCATGGCTGATCGGGCACCCGCAAGAGCCTGAGGGCTGGCACGGCCCGGCTCCCCTTCTCTGCCCTTTGGTTGAGGGAGAAGACTAATCCTCCTCGACGTTGTAGCGAGAGAACTGGCAGGCCTGCTTTGTCGGCTCTCTCCCTCAGCTCCGATGGGCCTGGACGCCTGTAGAGAAGACCGCCGGCCCGAAAGGGCAGTCATGGAGTTGTGAGACGGGAGCCGCGGTTTTGGCAATGGTTGAGTGTTTGTCCCAGGAGATGCGAGCCGTTCCCTGAATGAAAGCCGTGAGTGCCCAGTTCTAGTGGGGGTTTCGTTAACCTTGGGCGATTCTGAAGAGGCGCGAGCGAGAGGACTACGTAGAGTCGGCAGTTTCGAGTTGCTAGATCCTGGTGTAATCGAGCCAGCTGATTTATGAACAACAGGGCTCTTCTTAGCATATGGGCTCGGCGTTGTGAGTGTGAGAGGTTTGAAGTTGTGGCCAGTGTCCACATCTATCGTATTTGTCGAGCCATTCCAACGCGGCCGATGAGCGAGCTTCGAGTCTGGTCGCTTGATCTGGCTGGTAGGCACGTTCATAGTTGATGACGGGCCTGTGATAGTTGAAAGACGAGAGAATCCTGGTTTTCTGCCGACTTGTGAAGTGGGTGCCGGTAGCGAAGAATGTCGACGGTTGGAGGGGATCCGACTGTTGGCCCCAGGCGTGGCCCGCGCCTTTGCAGGCTTCGATGTTGGCGTATGCGGATCTATACCCAGGCTTGACATGATGACTGAAGAAGGTGGCGAGCTACCTGGGGTCTCACGTCCGCTACCCAAGGTTGATCGGTCATTCGACAGCATGCTCGAGATCGAATCTCGTAGCTGCTGGCCCTTGTCTGCGTGGAGCTCCTCAATCAACGACTCGGCGTCTTTCATCTGGCGCTTGAGCGCCTGCCACCGAGCTTGCATATCAGTATGCAGACGGAGAATCTCCCCGTTGACAGTCAGCCGTTCCTTGACGCCCTTGTCAATGATGGACAGGACACGCTCAATGGCCGGGCCGTAATGTGTTTTCTTGGCCTCGTAACTTTCCAGCTTCTTCATCATGGCAGGCTGGTTAGTCAGATGCAGCCCTGCGTCGGCGGCTTCCCTAAGCTTGAATAGTGAACGCTCGACAGATTCCTGCATCTTCTGGGCTTGTCGGCCAGCGCCACGAAAGACAATGACCCATCGGTCCTCGCCAAGCTCCTTACGTAGCGATTCGGCGTCCTTTTCCAGCTTCTTGTAGCTTGCATCGAGACCGTCACGGCGCATATTCAACTCTTCACAGGCCGTCGGGAAGGACTGCTCGGCTCTTGCCTCAAACATCGACAAGCGCATAGGCAAGAAATCGAGAGAAGCCCTCAGAGGCTGCATGCGAGCAAAAAGGGCGAGGAGACTAGAATCGTCCTGCGACAAGGTAGGCGGGCCAGGCGAGCTAGGACTCACAGGGAAGGCAGGGAGGCTATAACGGTTTGGTGCCTGCAATCGGGATGCCTGAGGAGGGGTTTCTTCGACGATGGTTTCGAGATCTCCGATATCGACGCCCTCACCGCTGGCGACAGCCATAAGGCCCTTATGGCGTCGTTCCTCCATCTCAAACACCAACCTGCTAAGCTCGTCCATCTCCCCCTGGACGTCTCCGAGGACGTTGTTCCAAAGCTCCTCCCACTCCATGGCTATTTCAACCTGTATCCTCACGGTTTGGAGCGTTTGTCGAATCTTGGCCCACTCGTGAATAATCGACTCCATCTGAGACACGGCTCGGGTCAAGTCACTGAGGGGTACGTTGGGAACGTCTTCTCGGCTCTGCAGCCCCTCAATAGCTCCAACATAGGCTTTGACCAGCTCTTCGAAACGCGTGATGGCACTTTCCACCTCAGCCAGACCCTCTCGACCTCCAGCAGCAGCCCACTCCACATCATCTTCACTATCGAGACCCTCCACTACCTCTGATGCTTTGGATATCCAGCTCCTGATCTGTTCAGCAGCATTGATGAGGGCTTTGGCGGCAACTTGAGCGGTTGGAATGGCAGTGACCTGATTGGAGAGCGACGCAGCGTCTGGAAGCTGTAGTGATGTCAATTGGGCTAGTTGGTTGGCGAAGGAAACGCGGGACAAGGTGTAGATGGACCCAGGACGATTATGGCCGGGAGTGAAGTAAGAATTGAGGCTTGGAATGTAATCAGTTGGGGGCGTTGTCGGTGCTGGCGTTATGACCGGAGGCGTGTCTTTGGGAGGAGGCGGAGGGGGAACGCCCGGATCGTCGGGGGATGGAAGGCATGTGGTGCGCTCAATGTGTTCGCGACGGGTATCGAGGGTGACCTTTGTCCCATTGCCGTTGGTGTGGTCAGGCAGGCGATATTTTTGAGTGTCCATATCCAAGGGCTCGGGGGTCCTAATCTCAGGCAGCAAAGTAACAATGGACTCGGCGTCGTCGGTCTTGAAGGGCGGTAGTTCGGGGACGGGTTCGTGGGCGACGGCCTTAGGGGAGTAGAAAGCACCGGCGCCCTTCCACGGGCGACCGCGCCGGGCGATGACCGACTTGGTCGAACCCGCCTGATGCTTCTCGTCAAGCTTGCGGAGATGTTCTTCGTCCAGACGACCGACGTGATCGTGTAACGGTGTGGTTGGGGGCGTGGATAGTTTTGAGCTGCCGAAACCGAGAGCTTTGAGGCGGGCAGCTAAGCCAGGAGAGGTCTTGCGGGCGCTAGAAGATGGTAGGGTTGACGTTGGGGTCGGGAACGGAAGAAGCGTGGTGGTTGTTATTGTTTTTGTTGTCGTGGCAGGGGTGACCGCGGCAGAGGCGTCAGGAGTTGAGTTTGTTATGGAAGCAACAGGAACAGGCGAGGTAAAATAAGTTGTCGTCGCGTTGATAGTAGAGGAGGAAGAGTTGAGCAAGCTGGAATTGGGGTCCGGGCCGTTGGTGGAGGAGGGATCAGTCGAGCCGGGGGTGAAGGGTAGCTGGCCGGGAACGTCAGCGAATTTCAGCAGGCCGCCCACGGTTGCATCATGGTCCCGGTCGCCGTAGCAGTCGTCGCTGGAGAACTGGCCCACGTCGGCAGATCGGTTAGCTTCAGGGCTTGTGGCAGGAGTCGTCAAAAATGGATCGGCCTTTGACATCCAGTCGCTGCCGATACTATTTTCGACGGCAGAAGTCGTCGTTTTCGAATGGCCGGGGCTCATCTAATCGTTAGCCCCTCGAAGAGCGAGGGACAGTCAGAATTGGCCGGGCCAGGCCAGCTTAAAGCTCAGCCTCAGGTCAGGATCAAGTCCAGGGACCAGAAACCAGGGCTCGACGAGGCCGGGCACTCGAGATGTGGTAAAGAAAATTTTCTTCCTCTCGTAGATGGAAGGCAGGGAAACAGGACAGATTGAATGTTGATGAAACGTGATACCCTCAGGCTAATGAGTGCTTTCGCGAGGCGTCCTCATGCACTCCGAGCCTCCCTCTCTGTCTCTCTCAAATAAATGTCTTGCCTTTCAGTGCCACGAATCACTTTGGCCCAAACATGCGCTAGGTACTGTCTATCGTATTGCGCGCCCGTTGCAGAGGCCAGCGCCGGGTGCAAGTAAGGGACTGGCTGGATGAACACACTCGCATACACGCATGCAGGATGCGATGCGATGGGAGCCGCTGTCAGCGAGAGCCGAGTGGAGAGCGGCGATGGTCTGAGGGTCACTGGGTGGCCACTGAGTGGGAAATGCAGCGCAAGCTGCCACTGCGATTGGAGGTGGGCGCCCTGCAAAAAGCCCAGCAGGCTCCTGCAGGAGAGTAGCAACGATTGCCACGGGGAGGTTGGCTCCCTGCTGGAGCTGTGATGAGCAGTCAAATGTCCTGTCTTGGGTCGATCGAATAACTTAGAAGCTGTTGGCCTAACTTGGGACACGTCCTAGCTCAGGCAGACTGATAAAATGATGCTGGACAGTATCGACAATGTACTCCGTAGATCGCTTAGAAAAGGAGGAAGTACTCGGAAAAAGCTGCTTGGTGCAAGTGTCGTCGCCTAGAAAAAAAAGTAAAGCGTGTGATGCCATCAAATGCAAGCAGTATCATCCGACGGGCTGGAGCGGACTGGGCGTCTGGCGGGGAAAAAAAGGGGGAAGTTCGGAGGGAGAAAGCCGGAATGAGAACAATGAGACGCGCCAAAGATTGGCTGACCGCATGGAAAAGTGAGAGTAGGTAACGCTGAACCGAACACGCGAAGGAAGAAAAAGAGAAGTTGAGGAAGAAGAAAAGAGGGAGAAGCGTCGGCAAATGTGTGAGAGAGAGAGGCGTATTGGAGGATGCCCAAATTGGAAGGGCAAGAGGCAATGGGTTGGCAGGTGTAAAGTACGGGGTGCACAAGGAAGGTGGAAGACCGGTGGGACGAGGCCTGCTTTGAAACGTGAGAAGCCGAGAAGTTCTTGGAGACAAATCCAAGAGGTTGGCCTCAACCCGGCAACTGGACAATGAACGAAAGATGATTATAAACAAGCCATCAAAAGTTAAAAGTTCATTGAAGAAGGTTCGTTGGGAGGTCGATAAAGCAACGGGGGGGGGGGGGGAA
>JAAVUK010000408.1:0-30278 GCA_014899095.1 Fusarium buxicola
ATATTATATTAGAGAACTAAATAGTAAAGTTATTATATTACGCCGCATCTTAGAGTAGAGGTAAAAGAGCTAATGCAAGATAACATTTTACAAATTATTAATTGCATATCATTTCCGCTTAACAGCTCTCATAACCTGCTGCCTCCCACAGCATTATTAGGCCTGCAACAAAGGATTCTGCATACATGGAGCACGTCTGACCGTTCAGGAAGGTGCTTATCATCACATTATGTTTTCTTTTTTACCCTTCAAGATCTAGGTGTTTTCCAAGTATCTCTCTACTTCACTCTCAAGTACCGATCCAAAACGCCATATCCAGGAACTTGGCGAATCCTCCTCCGACGTTCCCCATTGTCAAAGTATCATGTCAGCCCGATCGTACGAGTTTCCTCGGCTCGATTTGGTAAGCTCACGGTCAAACGGGGTTATTAAGTCTATCCATATCCAGGGGAAAATCCTCCGGCAAAAACGGGAGGAATGAGGAGTTGCGGAAGGATTCTCGGTCCCGATAGTAAAACGTTCCACTAATTATTCAACCTGGTAGATGGAGTAAGGAGGGGTGGTTGATGATATGATCTATCATCACACCCCTTGAAGCCTGAGATTACCTTGGATGCCTTCATGATAGAGCAAGCCAGTAAGTAGTTGCGTTAACCATCACGTCTCGTCCTCAATTGCTTTATCTCCAGCTATTGTCCTATTAATTCGTACAAGATAATTGGCTTTGAGGACGAATAAGAACTCGCTGATTTCTTTTACCTCTGCCCTGAAAACCTCATCCTTTAACACTCGTTCATCTTTTACACCTCTTTTACAATGGCCGGATCATCAAAGGCTAGTGAGCCTATTGCCATCATCGGAACTTCGTGCCGTTTTGCTGGCGGGTGTAATACACCTTCAAAGCTTTGGGATCTGGTCTGTTCGTCTCGTGATGTGTTGCAAAAGGTGCCACCGTCTCGTTTCAATGTAGACTCCTATTATCACCACGATCCAACTCATCATGGCGCAACAAATGTCACACAGAGTTACTTCCTGGATGAGGATGTCACCAAGTTTGATAATGCCTTTTTCAATATCCAACCAATGGAGGCCGAGGCCATGGATCCTCAGCAGAAGTTGTTGTTGGAGACTGTTTTTGACTCTCTGGCGGACGCTGGCTTGTAAGTGGTTCAGTGCAGCACGCAAGAGAGAACGTGATTGTTGACGATGAAACACCGACAGGACCATGGAAAACCTCAGAGGCTCAGACGTACGTTGCTTTGAGGCACCAATGTGAAGTCTTATTTGGTAGGATGAGATACTAATGCACTTTTGCAGACCTCAGTCTTTGTAGGACAGATGTGCGATGACTGGTACGTAACAACATTGAGTCATCGTGAACTATCACCATGTCGCTGACGGAAGTGTTGTACAGGGCCCAGATGATGGCCAAGGACTGGGACGACACACCTACCTACATGGGTACTGGTGTATCGAGAGCCGTTTTGTCAAACCGTGTATCATACTTTGGTAAGTAGCCTTACGACTTCGAAGTGTTCAGTACTAACGGTTGTCATAGTGAGTCGGGCCCAGTGAGGTTTGGTAGTCATCGTTGGCCCAACTAACGTAAGTCGCTTCAGTTTGACTGGCGAGGTCCTTGTATGACCATCGACACAGGTAAGAATTCACATGCAGCTGAATGAACTCTCACTGATATTCTATGATTAGCATGCAGCTCAAGCTTGGTCGCCTTGCACGAAGCCGTAAGGACTCTGCGTAGCGGCGAGTCCAACGTGGCTGTCGCCGCTGGTGTGAACCTCATCCTGACTCCAGGCATGTACATTTGCGAAAGCAAGCTGCGCATGATCTCTCCAACTGGCCGCAGTAGAATGTGGGATGCAGATGCCGACGGCTATGCCCGTGGTGAGGGCTTTGCCTCGGTAATTCTCAAGACACTAAGCCAGGCTATTGCTGATGGAGATTCCATCGAGTGCATCGTCCGTGAGACAGGCGTCAACCAGGTTAGTGCTACCTTGCTTCCCTTTCCTGTCCTGAGCTGGCCACTAATTGTTCTTGTTCTTCCCCTAGGATGGAAAAACTCCAGGCTTGACTGTCCCCAGCAGTGTTTCTCAGACGGCCTTGATCCGTGACGTCTATAGACGTGCGGGCCTGGACATTGAAAACCCTAAAGACAGACCTCAACTCTTCCATGCCCACGGTACTGGTACCAAGGCTGGAGATCCTAAGGAGGCTGAAGCCATCTGTCAAGCCTTCTTCGGTAAAGGTGAGCATCAGGATGACGAGAAGTTGTACGTTGTGTCTATCAAGACCATCATCGGCCACACTGAGGGCACTGCTGGCCTTGCAAGTCTACTTGGCACCATGATGGCTCTGAAGAACTCGACGGTGCCTCCTAATATGCACTTTGAAACACTCAATCCCGACATCAAGCCATTCTACGATCATCTCGAGGTGCCTACTTCAGCGAAACCCTGGCCCGTAGTGTCTCGAGGCCAGGCTAAACGGGCAAGCATTAACAGCTTCGGTAAGATTAATAGCGAAGCCTAAAGAATGATGCATTGCTAATCGCTGACTCGGGATAGGATTTGGCGGTACCAATGCACATGCTATTCTGGAGAGCTATGAGCCGCTGGAAGAAGAAGCAACAGCCACATCATCTTCCATGGAAGAGAGCCAGCAAGTTTCATCTTCTAGGCTCTACACACCTCTCGTCTTCTCAGCCAACAGTGAAAAGTCTCTTCGAGAGTTATTGCTTTCATACCTAGGCTTTTTGGAAGAGAAACCTGAGACTAGTCTCTCCGATCTCTCCCTGACTCTGCACAACCGACGCTCAACTCTTCCTTATAGAAGCACCGTGGTTGTGCCCAATCCTGTCAACAATGCCAGTGGCAGTAATACTGCCTGTAGCGCCATCCTGGCTGAGATAGACAGATTGGCTGAAGCTTCTCAAAAACTACAGCGATCGTCCAATGTGACTGCGCCAAAGATCCTCGGCGTCTTCAGTGGACAAGGAGCTCAATGGCCATGCATGGGTGCCATGCTTCTCGAGTCCTCAGCTTGGGCACGGGCCAAGATCGCAGAGCTCGATGGTTACCTCGCTGAGCTATCTTCTTCAGATGCTCCTGATTTTACACTATCCTCGCAGTTGCTGGCCTTGAAAGAGACCAGTCGCGTAGCAGAGGCGGCTATTTCACAGCCCTTGTGCACCGCATTGCAGGTACTCCAAGTTGATTTGCTACGCGAAGTGGCAGGCATTCAGATCTACGCTGTTGTTGGCCACTCATCTGGAGAGATTGCAGCGGCATACGCAGCTGGTCTCATTTCTCGACGTGCTGCTATCGTCACAGCCTTTTACCGTGGTCGATACGCGAAACTGGCAGCTTCACCGTCTTCCAGTGATACTAAAGGTGCCATGGCTGCTGTCGGAACCGACGAGGCTGATGCTCTCGAGTATTGTGCTCTTGAGGATAACTCAGGCCGCATCACTGTCGCCGCCGTCAACTCGCCGTCTAGCGTTACTCTATCAGGTGACGAAGACGCCGTTGAAGAGGCTATTGCTGTCTTCCAAGACGAAGGCAAGTTCGCAAGACGTCTCAAGGTAGACACGGCGTACCACTCTAGCCACATGCTCGCTGCGGCTAGTCCGTATCTAGAAGGCTTGGAGAGAAGTGGTATTCGCTTTGACGAGGAACATGATGGCCAGCAACATCCTCGCTGGTTCTCAAGCACCAAGGCTGATGACTCTTTGCCTATGACGAAGGAGAAGCTGGGCAACCAGTATTGGATTGACAACATGATCAAGCCCGTCATGTTTGCTTCAGCTCTTGACCGCGCTGCGGCGCACTCAGAAACCTTTGACATGGTCTTGGAATTGGGCCCTCATCCTGCACTCAAAGGTCCAGCGTTGGACACCCTTGAGAGTAATGTGCCTTATCAGGGCATGCTCACTCGGGGCAAGGACGATGTTGAAAGCCTTGCTGACTGCTTTGGTTCTATATGGCGGAATCTGGGACGCGGCCATGTCGACTTTACCAGAGTTGAGGCAGAACTTTCTGATCGTACTTCAGCACCTGTCCCAGTCAAGCAACTACCTCCCTACCCATTTGAGGCTGATGCTCAGTCATTCTGGTTCGAATCACGCATTTGTGCCAACTTGAGACAGTTGGAAGAGCCTATCCACCCTATCCTTGGTCGACGCTTGGTCGAGAGTAATGTACCAGGCATGACACAATGGCGCAACGTTCTGCGTGTCGGAGAGATACCATGGATGCGCGGGCATCGTCTTCAAGGACAAGTCATTTTCCCCGGATGTGGCTACGCGGCTATGGCTCTTGAGGCTGTTATGGCGCTTGTTCGCGACATCAAGGATACACCAAGTGTACGCTTGCTAAGTTTGTATGACTTGACCATGGATCAAGCCATAGTGTTCAATGATGAAAACTCTAGCGTCGAAACCATCGTGACACTCAAGACGAGCAGTGGGAGCACCGACGAGCTTGTTGCAGACTTCACTTGCTGTTCATGCCATACCCAGGGTCTTTCGACACACGCGCGAGGTCGTGTCGTAGTCAAACTGGGACCAGCGTGTGAAGATGCTATCCCTGGCGCGGGAGGTAGATTCAACGACGCGGCAGAGTCTCGCCATTTCAACCTTGCTCCTATCGATCCAGAGCGCTTTTACACCGAATTGGCCAAGCATGGCTACCAGTACGCTCCTCCATTCAAAGGAATCGTCGAGATCAGCCGCAAGTCCGACTTTGCTGTTGGCAAGGTTGTTGACCAGTCCGGACCTGAGTGGGAGGATCAGCTGACTCTAGCACACCCTGGACTAATGGACTCGGGAGTGCAAACTGTCCTTGCTGCTATGGCCGCGCCTGGAGACGGACGTCTGTGGTGTTTGCAGATGTTGGTTGGAATTGGTGCCATCCATGTCAACCCTTACTATGCGTCTGCGACTCGAGGGGCCACTATGAACTGGGAAGCGAGTACATCAATGGGTGAAGAGACGGACCAGCTAGGTGAGGCTGTGGGTGACTTGCAGATGCTCTCACCTGACGGCCAACAAGCTTACATTGCTGTTGAGGGAGCCAGAATGAAGCCTTTCACTCCAGCCACTGCTGCCAACGACTCGCCTCTCTTCTCTACCTGGGTCTACGGATTGTCAGAGCCTGATGGAGTTTTGGCCTCCAAGATCAACAGGCCACAGGAAGTCGCTGATGCCGAAATCCGATCAGCCGAGGATCTCGACAGACTCTCTCTTTTTTATGTTCGTCGTCTCGCTGAGCTCGTTCCAGCGGGCTCCAAGCAACGTGGGGAAACCCAAGACCACTTCAAACGTCTTCTAGAGTGGTGCGACCATGTCATTGCCCTCGTTACAAGGGGAGATCACCACCATTTAACACCTGAGATGCAGAAAGACACGCAAGCAGACGTGGACCGTATACTTGCACAGTGGGCCAACTCCAATGACTTTAGGCTTACGCACGCTGCGGCTGAAGCTCTGCTTGAGATTGTCCCTGCCAACGAAGGCAATGTCCACGAGTATCTTACCAAAGACGGCATGCTCAACCAGTACTACGAGGAGACTCTTCGATATGAGGCAAGTGATCAGAAAATGTACAACGTCATGCACCAACTTGCCCATATCTACCCTCAAATGCGAATCCTCGAGATTGGTGCCGGTACAGGTGGTGCAACATCACATGCCTTGCCCGCCATTGATGGAGCTTTCTCGGTCTATACTTTTACAGACATCTCGACAGGTTTCTTTGACAAGGCCGAAGAGAAGTTCAGCGAATATGGAAACCGAATCAACTTTAAGGCTCTGGATATGAACATGAACATTGAGGAGCAGGGTTTTAGTGAGGCGTCTTACCACGTTGTCATGGCTGGTATGGCGCTACATACTGCTGGTGATGTTGAGGGTGCATTACGCAATGTACGTCGTCTACTGAAGCCTGGTGGTCGTCTTGTGGGCTTCGAGAATATCAACAACGACGCTGTGCGTCTCGGTATTGGCATGGGTGGTTTTGCGGCCTGGTGGTCTGGCGCTGCGTATGGTCGGCCATGGGGTCCTATGTTGACTCTCGAGCAGTGGGATGATGTCCTTCTCAAGGCGGGCTTCACTGGTGTTGATACTCACACGGTAGGCCACAACCAGACGCAGCCCATGTGTCTCTGGATTTCCATGGCTCGTGATGATCGTGTTGATCTGCTTCGCCAACCTCTTGTTCAAATACTCGAGGAGCAGAAGCATCAGAGTCTGGTCATCATTGGAGGCAACACACTCGGTACGTTGGATCTCTTCCAAAAGACTAAGTCTATCGTGCAACCATTGTACCGCAAGACGAGCCACATCAAGTCGATCGAAGCCTTGGATGGGGTCAGTGTTGAGCAGTTCCCTCAGGGATCGTCAGTTCTCTGCCTGACTGAACTGGACGAGCCTGTTCTTCGTACCGTTACCGATCCTAAGCTTGACGGTCTCAAGACTCTCTGGGCACGAGCAAGGAACATCCTTTGGGTCACTAAGGGCGCCGCAGCCGACCAACCCTACAACAACATGGTTGTTGGTCTCGCACGCTCTATCCGACAAGAGTACCCCAGCATCAACTTGCAGACCATGGATCTGGATGATACAGACAAGACCTGGGTACCCAAACATGTCGTGGAAACTTTGCGGCGTACCGAACTATTGGAAACGTGGAAACGCGAAGAAATGGCCAATGGCGTGGAGCTAAGCGATATTTTCTTGTGGACGCAAGAGTCCGAACAGCGTATCGTGAAGAAGAAGACTTACACGCCGCGTCTACGAGTCAATAAGACAATCAACCGACGATTCAACTCTATTCGTCGCATTGTCCACAATGAAGTTGATCCTCGAGCTTCAGGCACGTCTTTCAGCCTTAACGCCAGCGCTGGTGCGCCATTGTCAACTCCTATCCTCCAGCAGATCTCGCCTCTGCGCGTCCAGTCTGAGACTCATCGCGAGGCTTGTCAGATTCGAATCCGCCAGTCTATTCTTCAGACCTTGAGAATCGACACATTGGGCTACTTCCGTCTGTGTGTTGGTGTCGTTGAGGGTTCCGCAGGGGACGAAAAATATGTTCTAGCCTTGTCGCCCTCAGCTGAGACGCCAGCCTCAACGCCTCTGGACCTTACTGTCCCTCTCCCAGTAGACGTGTCTGTCGAGCTAACATCAATGGCTCTTTTTTCCACCGCCGCCCATCTCGTTGCTGCTCAGATTGCAGGATTGGCATCGCAACTGAAGGGAAGCCATATTATCATCCACGAGGCAGATCCTCTAGTACGAGCTGCGATATTGAACCTGCTCGAATCCTCTCCCACTACCTCATGTAGAGTCAGTTTCACAGCATGTCTCCACGAAAGACGACAAGATGTTCCTGAAAAGACCACTTGGTTGGCTCCCGAGATGTCGTCTCGAGCCATCAAGAAAATTCTGCCGTCTTTGGCATCCGCTTCTGTCCTGGTCGACTTCTCAACACCCGGTAGCGCCTCTTCCATTGTTGCATCCGTCATGGAGGAGTGTTTGCCGTGGTATGCCCGCACAGAGAAGTCCCTGATTCGAAACCGTGTCCAAGTCCGGCAAGGAGATATCTCAAGTGCCAAGGACGCACTTAAGACTGCTTGGGAGAGGGCAAACAGCATGGTAGTTGATTCTGGTGACCGTGAGACTGTATCTCTCAGCCAGATAGAGGACTATGTGCCACCAGCCGGACAATCTTTGCACCTCGTAGACTGGACCTCGACCTCAGTGCCACTGCAAGTTCATCCACTGGACCATCATACCAACATCTTCAGACCAGATAGAACATATCTGCTTGTTGGTCTTTCAGGCGAGATGGGTCAGTCAATGTGCGAGTGGATGGCTGAACACGGTGCGAGATATGTCGTTCTCACTAGCCGGTCTCCTAAAGTTGATCAACGATTTATTGACAATATGGAAAGTGCTGGCATCACTGTCGTGGCTCGCAAGCTGGACATCACGAGCAAGGAGTCTCTTCAACTATGCTACAATGCTATCTCGAGGATGCTGCCCCCTATTGCAGGCGTGGCTAACGGAGCCATGCTTCTACAGGATGTTCTCTTCCATGATATGGATGCTGCCAACTTGAACAAAGTACTGGCACCAAAGGTCAAGGGTAGCGTGTTCCTGGATGAGCTATTTGCCGCTACTAAGCTGGATTTCTTCCTTATGTTCAGTTCAGCTGCAAGTATCGTCGGTTCTCGAGGACAGGCCAACTACGCTGCGGCCAACATGTTCATGGCATCACTTGTCAACAACAGACGCAGACGTGGTCTTGCTGCCTCCATCATCAACATCAGTGCCCTCATTGGACTCGGCTACATTGAGCGTGAGAAGATCTATGATGCCAGCTTCTTCAAGGACATTGGAATTGCCAACACCTCAGCTCAGGGTCTGCACCAGCTCATCGCCGAGGCCATCTTGGCGGGCCAATGTCTGGGTTCGGAAGAGGACATCGAGGGCGGTGAGATCACTCAGGGTGTTATGCCCCAGTTTACAGACGATGAGAACAAGTCATTCTTCATTCACGATCCCAAGTTCAGCCATATGCTGATAGAAAGGATTGACGGCGATGCAGATGGTGATGCTGCCGGTAACTCTGCAGCCGCTTCTTTGAGCCGCCAGTTGAAGCGCGTTACCAGCAAGGAGCAGGCTCTCAGGGTTATCACCGAAGCCTTTAAGCTGAAGCTGAAGAAGATGCTGCGTGTTCCTCTGGAAACCGATGTCCCTGAGACGGTGGCTCTGGTCGATCAGGGTGTCGACTCTCTTGTGGCTGTAGACGTGCGATCGTGGTTCTTGAAGGAACTCGATACTGATATGCCTGTTCTCAAGATCCTAGGTGGAAACTCGATCATAGATCTCGCCAGTGACTCGCTCGAGAGGATTCCTCTGGCTATCTTGGATCTTGGTCGTGATGACCTGGATCAGAACACAGACGAGTCTGTCCCACGAATTGGAGAGAAGCAATTCTCTCAAAGCTCCGCAACACCCAGTCCAAATGCCTCCGATGCGGCCAGTGGAGAGTCTGACGCCCAATCACAGAGCTCAGCAACTGATCAATCGATGACGAAGAGCACGGAGCTCCCAGGCCTGACAAGTATTCCTCCTAAATCCGACAAACTCAGCCAGAAGGTCGCTAATACTGACGAGACCGCCAAAAAGAGACGTGATGAGATAGTCAAGAACTCTACCGAAGTCGTTGAGGACATGTCACTTGTCCAGAGCCGATTCTGGTTCCTCACTACAGCCCTCGAGGACAAAACGACCTTCAACGTTACCATCTCAGCACATCTTACCGGTAAAGTCGACAAAGACAAGCTTGCATCAGCACTGCAAGCGGTGGCAGAGCGCCACGAAGCGCTTCGTACGAGGTTTTTTGTGAGTTAACTACTTTCTCCTCATCTGACTATCGATTCTGTCTATCGATATGCTGACCCGTGTTGTTTTTCTTAGTTCGGAGGCGAGACACTAGAGACTCCAATGCAGGGCATTCTCTCTCAACCCACTACAACCCTTACATCCAAGCACATCGACAGCAAGAACGACGTGAAAGTGGAGATGGCTTCACTACACAACCAACCCTGGAGCCTGGGGGAATGGGAAACCATCAAACTACTTCTGCTCTCTCAATCCAATACTCAGCACTGGCTCGTACTGGCTTTTCACCATATATCTTTCGACGGATACAGCCTTGAACTGTTCTGGCGTGATCTAGCAAAGGCGTACAATGCCGAGGGCTCTCTGATACCACTTCCACCAGCCAAACAATACCAAGCTTATGCTGCTAAACAGCGCCGCCAAGCTCAGTCGAAGCCCGTCGAGTGGAGGAGAGCAACCGAGTATTACCGCAAACTTGTTCTTCCAGAGCCAGAACCTCTTCCATTACTTCCTTTCGCCAAGGTGAACCACAGAAAGCTGCTCGACTGTTACGCCTGTCACAACGCAGAGATCACATTGCAGACTTCAGAAGCAGCTCGCATTAGACGATTGGCCAAAGCCAACCATTCGACCTCTTTTCATGTTTACGTGGCAGCCCTACAGTCTCTGATGTTTGGTTTGCTTCCAGAGACTGTTGATCGCCTATTCATAGCCATGGACGACAATAATCGCTTGGACAAGGGCTTTCTGGATACCATGGGACTCTTTGTCAACACTCTATTCCTGCGCTTTGACCGACGAGAGTACAGCAAGGACACAGTCGACGATGCGGTCAAAGCTGCTCGCAACAAAACGTACAAGGCTCTGGAACATTCTGTTCTTCCTCTAGACATTTTGCTGAAGGAGCTGAGTATCAGCCGTCACGGAGACGCCATGCCTGTCGCTCAGGTCTTGATCGACTATCGCGTATCTCACAAGGAGTGGTTCACTCTCGGCGCATGCAAGGCTGAGATGGGCACAGGCCATGCTGAACGTCAAAGCAGTGACTTGGCTTTCTACATCCTTGATGACTCTGATGAGCAGAACGGCGGCTGTGCTCGTGTGGGCGTTGAGGTCCAATCATGTCTCTACGACAAGGAACACGCTGAGATGCTGATTCGAGCATACGCCAATTTTCTACGGAAGGTCATTTCAGCTGAAGACGGCGCTAAAATGGCCCTCACTTCTTTGTCTTCATGGGCCGAAGGTGACTTGTCCATCTCTGTTGGGCCGAGCATCGATGCTTGGCCGGACTCAGATACCCTATCTCACCGCATTGAGGAGATGATTCGAGAATACCCATCAGCACCAGCTCTGAACGACGAGACCGACAAGATGACATATGAGGAGATGAGCCGTCGCGTCGACGAGATCAGCAACGCCTTGACCACCGCTGGCTTAACTGAGGACGACCTTGTTGGTGTCTTCCAAGAGATTGGAGTGGACTGGATCTGCTCCATGCTCGCCATCCTACGCGCTGGCATGATCTACATGCCCTTGTATCCTCCGGTCGGAATGCCGCGTCTAGCTGCCAGCATTCAAGCTGCTCAGCCACAAGGAGTCCTCGTCGATGATTCCACAATCGATCAATTTGATCTCTTGGACACACAATCGGCCAAGATGATCTGCATCCCCGCTGCGGGATCTACTCGCCCAGAACGAGGACCCGTTCGAGCTCATACGGACAAGAAAGCAATGGTGCTCTGCACCAGTGGCTCAACTGGTATCCCCAAGGCGGTCGTGCACACGCATCGCAGTCTCAAGGCTCTGACCGAACCGCATGCCATTGTGCAGGAGCAGAGTAAGCCCACTTACGCGGCCCGAGTTCTCCAACAGAGCGCTTTCAGCTTCGATCTATCAGTGGATCAGTCGATGCTAGCGCTTTGCAACGGTGGTTGCGTCTACGTCGTACCTAAGTCTAAGCGTGGCGATCCTCTTGAGACAGTGGATATGATAGCCAGACATGGCATCACTTACACCATGTGCACACCGTTCGAATACAGCTTGTGGATAAGTTTTGCAAGAGAGAGGCTGCTTGACTGCACTTCTTGGGAGAACGCTTCATCTTCGGGTGGTCCTTTGCCAACTGCCCTCGTCCGTTCCCTCGGCGGGCTGGGTCTGCCTGTTCTCAAGCTGTATAATCACTGCGGTCCTACTGAAACCACTGTGACCAACAGGATTCAGCTCAACTTTGATGACTACGCTACGGACGAAAAGGCTCAGATGAGATACGTGACCGACGTCGGTTACCCATGTGCTAACTACTCCACATACATTGTCGATCATAATATGAAGCTTTTGCCACGTGGTTATCCTGGTGAGATCGTCGTCGGAGGCGCTGGTGTCGCGGAGGGCTTTCTTGGTCGTCCAGATTTGGCCAAAGAGAGGTTTCTCCGGGACCCATGGACCACTTCTTCAGTGTGGAAGACCATGTATCGCACTGGAGATCGAGGAAAACTTCGGTCAAACGGCATGGTCGATATTCTAGGCCGTATCCAGGGAGGCACTCAAGTTAAGCTACGCGGATATCGTATTGAGCTGAGTGATATCGAAAGTGCCATCATGAGCACCGCTCAAGGCTTCCTTTCCGACACTGTTGTAACTCTACGACATTCTCAACGGGACATCAACGACAAAGAACAGGCCAATTCTCATGTTGACGACGGATTTCTGGTGGCTCACGTTGTCATCACCGAGAAGAGTCTGAGGCGCCCAAAGGCTGAAGCCTTCCTCCAACAGCTTATATCAGGACTGCCTCTACCTCGGTATATGATACCGGCTCTCATGCTGCCACTTGATAAGCTCCCATTAACTGCCCATCAGAAACCCGACCGAAACGCCATTTCAGCTCTTCCTCTTCCAGTTTTCACTTCTACAACAGGGGGTCGAGAAGCGGCAGATGAAGACGGTAGTTTAGAGTCTGAGACGCAGAAGAAACTGGCCAAGATGTGGAAGCAGCTTGTTCCATCAAGAAGCGCTGCTGCTTTGACAGCTGATACTGACTTCTTCCATGCCGGTGGAAGTTCGCTGCTACTCATCAAGCTTCAGGGTCTGATCAGGAAGGAGTATAACGTCTCGCCTCGACTCTTGAACCTTATGGGGGAGAGTAAACTACACGAAATGGCGACACTGGTCAACGATGAAGTGAACGGTAGTGACATTGACTGGGAGCTTGAGACCAAGATTCCAGACGCTTGGTTACAGCAGCCTCTGCCTGTTCCACAAGGATCAAGCGATGGGCCTCTTCGTGTTCTTATCACAGGATCCACTGGATTCTTGGGTGGAAACCTTGTCTCGCATCTCGCAGAGTCACCTCGCGTGGCTGAAATACACTGTCTTGTTCGCGGCGATGCGAATACAGGAGGTATCTCGGCCAAGGCCACCATTTGGCACGGCGATCTCAGTCAACCTCGTCTCGGTCTCTCAGAAGCCTACTTCCAACGCCTAGGCCGCAGTTTCGATGCCATCATTCACTGTGGTGCTAACCGATCATTCTGGGATGACTATCGGTCTTTACGAGCCGTCAACACTACGAGCGTTACGCAGCTGATCAGCCTTGCCTTTCCTCGTCGACTTCCCATACACTTCCTCTCCAGCGCATCTGTTGAGCGCTACGGTGCACCTGAACAGACACCTCCAGTCGATGGCAGTGATGGATATACTGCTTCAAAATGGGCAGCCGAGGGCCTGTTGCGAGATGCTGCCAATCGCGCTGGACTTCCAGTCTTTATCCATCGTCCAGGCCCTGCAGTTTCCCATTCAGAGCCTGATCAAGACACATCTGACGAACTCGTACGACTGGCAAAGATCATGTCCCTGCGCCCTGACCCAACAGGATTGAGCGGCACGGGATACTTTGCCTCTACCGACGACCTCTCCAAGAGAATCCTAGACACACTGCTGGATTATTCTGATTCCTCAGAAAAGAACAGTGCGCTGTGTGTTATTGATCATGTCGGTACAAAGAGGCTAAGCATGGCTGAATTTGCAGCTCTGTGTGAAGAGCAGCCAGAGTTGAAGGAGCTCCCAACCGTGGGGGTTTTGAAGTGGGTGGCTGAGGCTAAGAAGAATGGATTGAGCCAGTTCATTACGGCCCTGGATGTTATTTTTATAGATGAGAGTGGTGTGACAGCTACTATAAATAGGTAATGAGCTTAGGCCTACTAGGTAAGAACTGAAATGCCAATAAGGACTTGTCGTGCAATATAAGGTGCCCCAGCTAACCAGCGAGGGATACTTGTCTTTTGCTATGTCCAAAAGGACTCCTTATCAAGGACCTGCGTAGGTGACCCCGTATGTCCCAGCGCACATCTATTACTTGCCATTGTGCCCTGCTTCAAAAGAAGAATTGGCCAACTAGGAGGACTCGTTAGTGATGCACCGGATGCGAAACGCTGAGGTTACATGACGGCTCTTGGAATGACTCTGATTCAGCTGGCCAGGAAAAAGCAAGCCACGTGTCTTGTGTCCATCTTCCGCGCCACGGCGGAATTGGGATCGCGATTGGCTGAGACTGAGACTGAGAGAGAGATAGAGAGGTTCGGAAACTCGACGATGGCCCCGGCATGCGGGGAGCAGGACGCAAACAAGGCATAGCACATCGCCACCAGATACGCCCATCCAAAAGCTACAGCGGCGTTGAGTATGGTATGCGCTTTTGACTCGACCGCAATGGATCAACCTACTTACCTTGGGAGGTGGAAGATGTGAGGAGATGACGAGGCACCATTCATGGCGCGACTGGCTGGCTATTCAAGTACCCGACAGCTGACACTCGTCCTCCCTTAGAGACGCTCGTGTCTCGGATACAGCGGCGAAACAAGAGAGCCATCTATTTCATCATTCGACGTGGTCGTGGAGGTGAACCGTGCGGGAGTGGCGGAGGTGAAGTAAACAAAGGCACTGGTGAGGGGGGCACCGTGAAGAAGAGAGAGAGATATCAAAAGAGTCGATTTTGTGGCATTTAGCGCCATGGTTTGAGCAGGGACATGGTCGAGTTGGCATAGTTGTTCGTGGTGGGCTTCATGTCGCTGTAGATGGTTACTCCAGCTAACTCGGTCTCAATACCCGTCACCAATATCCGCGAAGGGGGATGACAACCAGGGTATAGGTCTTTCCAATTACTCGGCATCATTCACAGGCCATCTCCAATCTTCAATCTTCGCGCCCGAGGAAGAGAGTGGTAGGGATACCGAGTCGGAGTCAGAGCATCATGACCAGGATTCCATCCATGTCGGCCCGTACGCAATCATCAATCTCCTTAACTATGTTAATAAGTCCGTATTCACCCTACTGCAGTTCACGCGGCGATTCTGTCGCCCATGTAATGCACATGAGCTTGACGGACAGGGTGTATCATAGAAAGTGCTCCATCTTGAAATAGTAGATCATCAAGAGGCATGTGATGAAATACATTGTTATATGTATGATAAAACACACTGTAAAAAAATGTACCATAAGAAGTCTTCATCATGGCAACCAATCTTCTAAATTAGCACTATTACGCGACATGGCTCTGCTTGCTTCGCCTTGGCTAGCCCATCTGTCTGTACTGGCCAAGTATAGATAAGGATTCATAATCACCGATGCAGCCCAGAGCATAGCCGGGCTTGGAAAACGACGCGAGACAATTCTTTTTACTAGTCAACCATTATTTATTTAGTCTCTGGTGCGCTATAGGCCTTGTTAGACTCATCAGCTCAACACAGGCTCCTCCCCTACCGTGCCTCCAAGTAACGCAGCATTCAACTCTTCGCAAACGCCTTATCCTCCCAACGTGCAGGAAGAACCTCTGCTGTCTTGCTTGGAGTTCCGTGGCGGCATCGTTCAAGGTTCGTCACCTAGATTGCAGGGGCTCCGAGTATGCTGGCCTCCGCGACTGATGACCAGGCGGAAACAAACGCGAGATGGCTCTGTTAAGAGGAAGCGACAATGAGTCTGAAAGCATTCAAATGGAGTCGAGCCTAGGCCGTCTTATCAATGACCTAGCATCGCAAACATCGCTTCTTACTCTCGCCGCTTCGCCACCTCGTGCAAAGTGTCCACTAGAGACGATAACGTGTGATCACTGTGCTCCTAGGCAAGTTTCAGGAAGCTAAGGATGTGGAAATCTTTGCTAGTAGCTACAATAGTAGCGCAGCTTTTTGAGGTTCCCAGGCTCTGATAGAGTGGCCGCTGAATGCAATATACATAGGGCTATGGTTATTATTAAGGAGAAGATGTAGATCTTGATTTCAGTTCCACGTCAGGATTTGCAATATAAGGAAAGGGCCCGATTTAAAATCGATACTCGATCATGTCTCTCCTTTCGTTTCATGACCTTTGACGAGGCAGACGATGCGCTGGCTCTATACCCTGATACTATCCCGGGTTCGCTCCTCCGAGATATGTCATATTCTCTTCGACCAGAAACAACCTGAATAGCGACCAGAAACAACCTGAATAGCCCCTTGATATAGCTTACCCAGAGCCCGGAATATAATTATATTTTCGCCCTCGAGGACAGTCTTACCAATTCCGAGAGTAATGCAGACTAGATGTCCTTAAGCTCGACAAGAGCAGGGCCCTCTAACGAGACTACACTAACGTTCTAGCAATACCTCGTCCCCGAATTTAATTCCAGCGGTATACTTGCGCCTTTAAGATCGATTCATCTTTCCGAGGGGCAAGTGGATGTGGGGTGTGAGCCTGGATGAAATGGCCTTGAGCATGAATGTGGACCAGCCTCTACTAGACCGCTATCCCATGATTAAATCAGGACGAAGAGCTCCACGTGATCACATAAAGTATACACCCCTATTAAACTACAAATGTCTCTACTACTAGCTTTATAAGGCTAGAAACGCGCTTTAAGGCCCTTTTCCTGGAATCTGAATCATGGTCCTGATAGGGACTGATAATCGATCTCAGGGTTACTATATAAGAAGGAGCTTTGCGCCACCACGCAGAGCATGCATGTATTATACGACGTTATAGGACTTGATACTGAGTTTATAAAACGAGAAGTGCCCTTTTAGTTCGTTATCCTGGGATCTGGAATATCTTTATAAAAGTACTAAACCTCAATCTCAGGATTACCTCCCTGCGAGAGTTGGATATAGCACTATTAAATTTCAGGTGCGTTTTTAGCTATAACATATCATCTACCAAGCTCTTAAAAAAAGGAAAGCATCCTGTGGTTGTTTTCCGTTGACCCGATATTGTTTCAAAGCTATCATCGCTTATCATCCTTTGCACACCCTTAAGCAACTCGATTACAGGTAGCCCACTGTAGCCAGAGTAAGTGGACTGCACGATCATGGTTTGGAGCGGCGGGGTTTGTTGTCGTGCATGGCATTAACTGTAGAATCAAGTCATGACGCAGGCATGATGTTGACCGTCCTCTACTTGTATACTAATATAGACAGGCGTAGCTTGCTATAAGAAAGGGATGCCCCTAAAACCACTTTTCTCCAGAGATGCATGGCGTATCAGTGGCTATAAGTGCACCTCGGTAGGTGATTACAAACAAAGGTGAACCCGTGAGCCAGCATGCTCCTTTCAGTTATGAGCTGGTTCCAAGGACCACGGCCTTGAGTGGTATTACTGGGCCAATGCCTCAATTATTCCGCAGCCCCTCCCGACATATTCTCTTCCTATCGATGTCATCCATTTCCTACGCCTTATAAGCTGTAGCTACATATTACGTCGATGAACGTGGCCATTTCCAGACAGCTACGTCGGCTCTATAGATAATAATAACTTCAAACTTTGCTAAGACAGCGTCATAAAGGGAAACAAACATATTAGTGGACGAGTCATGGAGTAAATGAGTCGCTTTTATCTGAAACCTGGTGCGGTTCTTAGGGGCGCCTGGATGAATAAAGGTAGATGTCTGGGATAGTTCCTAGACATTAGAGAACTCAGAATGCCATGCCGAACATTCGTGGCACTTTGATAATCATAGCGGTCTAAAATGCAGTATCTCAACTAACCCCAGACAGTCGTAATAAGTAGATCACAGTAAGCAACTATCTGCATCGCGCAAGTAACTCGCCCTAGATCAGAGGTGATCGAGGAGCATGGCGTATCCAACTCTTCTTGCCGGTCTAAATGACATTGACAGGTTCGGGGTCCGGCCCCACTATGTCGGAGCATTCCCCGATGACGGCCCGGCAACCTGCGCAAACTCGACAAATGATTACAAGACAATTCTGCAGTAAGCCTAGACAGGATAAGACTACCACTCTGGCCCTTTGATTGTTATGTGTCGGCCAATTTACATAGTATTCTCGATCGACCTGTTGTAAGAGCTGATATAACATGATCCAGGTTGGGCTGGAGTCTGTTGACTTGGCACTTTTCTAATAAGCCATAGTGGGCCTTGGGCAAGGGATACGTCAACTCTCAAAAGGCACCACCCTAAGCCTGCCAACAAGCCTGCTTGAGACCTCTTCTTCTTCCTCAAACTGGAGACCGTCCTGGGACTCGAGGTCCTCGATCAGGGCGTTCATGTCCTCGTCTGTTGAGTCGAGTTGACAAACACACAGAACCGAGACCAATATCTTAGTTTAATAGCTTCAGCAGGTGACGGACTATAGTGCTAAATTTCGACTCGAAACTCGGTCACTGAAGTGTCACCCGTATTGTCACATTCCCTCTGCCATCTAAACACCCATCTTCAATGACCACAAGTCATCGCACACAGACGCAAGGACGTTATATGAAGTCATCACATAAGCTCTGGGTTTGATCGTGAAGAGAAACTTTGATCCCAAGACAGACAGTTCAAGACAGGCAGAGGGATCTCAAGAGATTCAACGCGAACCCGTTGTCGGTTGTTTCTATTTTCCCCGTACAAATAAGCCTTGCAGAAAAATCAAATTGTCCAGCTCTCCAACCACATCGACTACGTAGCCCTTACAGTAGCCAAGGCTTGGTTACCGGCTTACAAGCCCCCTCAAGAACCCCATCACCCTCATGGCCCAGCTGTCGGCAAAGGACTGGATCTTGTTCATCGTCGAGGAGAAGTCGCCCATGTACGCAACTTGCCCTCGTCTACGGCTTTCGATCCAAGTTGTCCTACCTATGAAATGTTCCAAATACGCAGGTCAGTAAGGATATCTCCGGTTGAACCTGGTTATTTAGAGGTTCAAGTCTCGTCCCATGTGCATGCTATGCTGTGTTTATGTGCAAGATGCATCAGTGCAGCGCAGTAGGCAGATAATGACTCCGCCGTAAGCGCTAACCAAGCACATGTGCACTGAGGCCATGTACCATGAGAGGTTATTCTGCCTCCCAGTCTGGACTGGACTGTACCATGTGAGTGTGAATCTTGCTTGCGCCGGCAGAAAGATAAGGTCCAGTTCGTCGCCACGAAACGTCTTATTTTCTCCGTTGAGACTTGTCAATGCCACGTTAAATAAGGCCTGGCTCGCTCCATCACCTTGTCTTCCAACCAACCCAGCACTCGTTCCTCATGTCAACACCAGAGCAGCAGCAGTGGCTCGCGCCATACGAGATTCGTCACGGCTTTTCTGCCGTGTTCGAAAGGAAGGTTCGGCTAGTGCGCCACGAGGTTCTACACTACCTCCGTGGCTCTCTAGAACGGGACTATCTGTTGGGGTTATCTACGCAGGTTCGCCGGAGTTTCCGTATGAAACATCTCCCACAACTCGACTGCGCACAGGCTCTCGACTTTTGGAATAAAACAGTTCCAATCTATCTCCTCGACGGCCATGTAGGAAAAAGAGGTCTTAGCGGGCTGCTTGTCATGGTCCTGCAAAACTATCTCTTCCGCAGATGGTTCCGCCCCTATCGCACCGATATCGAACGTGGTCAATACGTGGCCAAATTTATACATTGCATCGATCAACCGCATACCAAGGATGAGGACTCTGCCGTGGACCTGGCAATGCACATGCACACTATAATCAATACCCGCCTTGACAGTCTTAAGCCACGGCAGTTTTACACAACCCGACCACTATTTAGGGCCGTGGCCATGATACTACCAGGCCAAAACTATAGCACTTGTGGCATTATATCCCGTATTGCTGCCATGTCTATCCTAATTATCCTTACTGGCGAAAACGAAGGGCTAAGCGCGCCAATCTCGTTTGACTCGATTGCTCATCGGGCCGGAATCATCACCTTCGGTGGTAAAGCAGGAGTTCGAACCGATCTAGAGACAGCAATCGGCTTCATCATGCATTTGGAGGAACGCGAGGATGCTGCTTTTGGTCCACAGCCCGACCCAGTTGCTTCCACAGCCGCTTCCACACTCGCACACAGAGACAACGTTGAGAGCGGAGAGACGCTTTACGAGTTGTACCAGACGAGTGCAATGGACTTGGGATGGAATGATGGGCCTCTAGCTGGTCCCAGCTCACAGTGGGTGGATACAGACAAGTACCCGGACTGGACCGGTAGCGGAGCTCAGGTGGATGGCGTCGTCATGAAGTGCCTGGAACAAAACGGATGGAGATCCCATGCCGGATCTTGCACCTGTAGTAATTCTGCGGGTTGGGAGGAGCCTGCTAGGTATGGGAATTTGGTGGCGGCCGTCAGTAGGTGAAGAGAGGGAGGACGAAGCAGAAGACCATGTAGAACACCAGCGTGGCCGCTGCCAAGGTTAGCTGCGACAGATGGACATTGTGATTGACATGTCCTAACCTCTACGCCGTACTACAGTCATCAAAGAGAGCCAGATTGCTTTGTCCAAAGGTGTCGAGACTCGTCGACGTGCTTAGACGACTCGAGCAGAGGGTTTTGTCTGAGTCTGGCAGACTGAGGTAGCGCTTGAGGCCTCGTGTCGTCATGTTATGAAAAAGGCATGGATGACAAGTACCCTAGAGATATATCAGATATAATTAAACAGGGTTAGAAGACAGTTTATTATAATTAGAATAGTCTACTCTTTCATAGGAGTAGTTGTGTTTTCATGACTTGGAAGTGGCGTCACTGCGATTTCGGGAACGAGGGACACTGGTCTTAACCTCATGAAGAACCCATTAATAGTCAGCAACCTAGTGGTACAAGTCATATAATTCATTTAAAGATAATGGATACTCCATTCTAATTGAAAAAGAATGTCCTTCGACAAGAACAGCTATATTTTCATGACATGAAAACGGCCTCACGGTGAGGTTTTATCGAAAGCTACTTCTCGCGCGCCCCGGCGTTGGTCTCAGACTGTGAACTTGAACAGCACAGCCCTGAGTGCTAGCGTCACCTTCAATTGAAGCAAAACAGGAGCTAATGGTGTCCAAGGCGCAAGGTTGAAGCTCAGCATTTCATGTTGCAGACAAGGCTGGTTGAAGTGGTTCTGGCAGGTCCAGTTTTCTGGAAAACGTTCCCATAGCCCGATTGCTTCAATCATGTCCAGCTAAAGCTAGGAGGCTATCATCTCTGGGTTGGTATCGCATCACTCTTTACAAACCCGCTCCTTCAGCCTTCTCCTCCCTCCGCAGGCTCGCCATTCCAACAACAGGCAGTACAACCCTGGCAAAGAGCGTGGTGGGAATCATGAGTGAGCAAATTCGCAATAATTAGTCCAAAAGCCCTTCAGTACAGCTGAATTTCTTCGTGTTCACGCTGCACTCGGGACGGAAGAGCAAGAAGGTATCGGCGATGCGGCTACCAACTCATAACCTCGTGCCAGACCAAGCCAATAATTATAAATAAAATCATCTACAAAATCAGGATTGTGCTTAGTAGTAATACTAAGTAATACCAAGTAGGAGATAGATGTGGTGTGTTTGATTCTCATCTGTCGATCCATCGTCGACGACAGCAGCGCCGACGAGGTGACTGGCTTTACCTTGCCGTCGCTGCTAGAGGCAGCCCAGTTCCACACACAAGTCAGGAACGCGGCCAAATACCATCGTAAAGTCCAAAGAACATAGTATGTGGATTCCCCTGTAGCTATGCAGTTGAAATATCACGAACCAGACTCTCTCTCTCTTCTTCTATACCTATCACATATTGCGCAGGTGAAATGAGCTTTGCAAGCAACATTCCCTTGTTCCCTGCTTTCATCAACTTTTGCGTGTGTTTCATATGTCTCTTGTATCGACGCAAGAGCATGATATGCTGCTACCTGCTGATCTTGCAGGAATGTTTGCTTGACTTGCTTGCCCCGGGTCCAGCCAGTCCAAGGGAAGCTCAGCCGTTATAATTGGCACACAACACATACGCAGACGACACAGCGTCGAAATATGTTGTAAGCTCAACGTTCATCCCTCTTTCACGTCCACAATCGGACCTCTTGTCGCCAATATCCTTGCCTGTCACCCTGTAACATAAGTGACCTTTCTTGGCCAAGCGCTCCTGGGCCTGTTTAGAGCCATCCAGTTTGGTGCCGTCGGTCTTAGCTGACGACTTGGGAGCAGGCTATTTAAATCTGGGTGACTGGTCGGCAGCTACTAGCATCCGAGTGTTGATATTATTGTGGTTAAAAAGCTTGTAGTTGAAAATTGGGCTGGCTGGCCGGTCTGCCTCTAGGGACAGAGACGCTGGTAATGACACGCATAATAAAGAAGTTAAAAGTAATCTGAGGTAAGGTCTAAAAAAACGCTTTGCGTGTAAGTTAAAGGAGTGGGTATCAGAGCCGGATGATGTAGAGTTTGAGGCTCGCTGTCGTCGAATCTGTACGGGATATGCGGTAATTTGATGATCTGTTGGCCTAAAATATATGACCTTGTATTTTATTAAAAACGGAAAGGTATAAAGGCCGTTGTCAGGGTAAACAAAAGGACGAACCCGTCATCTGATATCTGTTTATTGATTTCTCTAGGAAACGCACAGGGTGATCTCGTCTCAATCTCTAGAAGTGTGGATAGTGCAATGTCGAGATTGTTATAAATTGTGAGTGGACTTAGAGTCTTCTAAGTCAGGACTGTTTACATCCCGTTTGTCGTATTTAACTGCGATGTACTAAAACTATAAGAGCGAGTTCTAAGGTCGCTGATTATTCCAGAGAAAAGTCTTGACCGTAGAGGTAGTAGATCGTAACGTTGGAGGTAGCGGCACGAACGAAATATGACGAGTGTTCATGTAAACGAACTAAAAGCTTTCCTTGTTGCCGTTTTAATAACATTCCTCGACTAGCAACAGCTTGAAGCATTCAGAGCAGCCAAAGCGAAGTATCACGGCAAAATCAAGGCCGGCACGCCACTGTGTCGCTTTAGCAACGCCTAAGAAGCGGCGTGGGACTCAGATCTTGCAAGTAGAACCCAAGTGTCTTAGAGGCCTTTAACGTTCTCGCGGCGAGGAAGTCTGCTCCGACACTAAGTAGTTGAATATTTGGCTTGGGCAGAGGGATCGATTGGATTTCTACGAGAAGACTCTTTCCAAGAGTAAAGTTAAAACCTAGCGAGTCCCTTTGTCCTAAATCACGGCATACAAGATCAGCATCCTCCTCTCAAGGCCCCTGACTAGCACTTCGCGTAGCAGGTTTAGTTATTCTTGTGGAATCAGCTTGCCTTTGAGAGAGCAACCCGCACTTCAGACAGTACCAGTGTCTCGGTCATAAACTCCAACATGTTATCTGGTCGGCATCATGCCCAAGTTCCATGACCCTACGACAGTCATATAAAAGCCATATCAATGCATCCAACCTTATTTGAAACCAAATATCAATCTGGGTTTGTTGTGTTCCAGCGCGCCATGTATGGCCCAACCCATAGTAGCATCTCAATACAAAAGGAGCAGCCTACTGAACCAGTCGCCAGACGATGTATGCTTCATCATATCGGCATAATGATGGATACCATGCCATATGCCTCATTAGTGACGGTCATCACGAATTGGTTAAGAAAGAGAAGCAGGCGGTTGTGTATGAGGTAGGCTAGAATCAGTTTATAACATCCCAGTCTAATGCCGCTCTGGTGTGGGAGCTGGTTAGGTATGTGTCAGGTGAGTGATATATAAGGCTTTACTTTACTTTTTTCAACCAGTCCAAATAACAAGTGTCATTTATTAAAGTGCCGAGCGCGTTTTTCAAGCTAGGAGCTCTCTGCTAGCAGCATTTCCTGAAATGACAATCCGACGTTGGGCAGAACGTAGCGCCCTTGGCCCGATGTGGTCTTACTTGGTCGGGTTCTAAGAAGACTACCTGTGTGTCTACGAGTCTCATAGCTATATAATAACTGTACTCAGTATCAAGATATTGACTCAATTCCGGGTCTATTTGTAGGCCTAGAACGGCTTTATTAGTTAGATTCCATGAGATGAAGTTTGAAAAATGCGGGATATTCACGCTGAGGTGGGGCCTACGTATTGCAGAGTTGGGACCTAGGAAACCTTTACCATGTTTTCTAAAAGACAAAGAAGAAGAGAAGTCTATTATTTACTCTTCGACAGCAGTTCGGTTTATAAGGAAGATCTGATTAGCCCAGTTAATGAGATTTCATGCTTAGCTAAATAGTAATAGTGTGGCTAGGTAGGGCTGGGGAGAGAGACGTTAAGAAAACCACTTGGACTTTTCACAAAAGGATAAATACATAGGCAAGAGCAATAACTGACTAAGAAGAAAGCCTTTGGTTTATTTAGCTGATATAAATAGGTGGAAGGTTGCGATTTCATGATATAGCAGTCGTGTGATAGGCGCAAGACTATGCCCAGATAATCAGGTCTCGAGAAACCTGTTTCAACACCACCTGAAAGTCCTAGCACAGAGATCATGACGCCATCACGTTCTAAAAAAGAGTATGTGAGACTTTTCCTACCTTGTACATGCGCTCTGTACGAACTTCATGAGATACTTGTCCGGTCGAAGCGGGGCATATATGGCAGTTCGGGTCTAACTCATGGGGTCTCGGGAAAACTATCAAAGCATCACGGAGAAAGGGTAGTATAAAGATTGAAATTACTTGTAAGACCAGTAAGAAGTACAAACCCCACTTGGGCCTCAGAATATGGGGTTTGAATGATTTCATGACATCGCCATCTCGTTGCTAGTAGTAACCGGGTGGGGATGAGCGACATCTCCAGCCGGTCCCAGGAAATCGCAGCAAAGTGTTGCAAAAGACTTCATAGTATAGTGTCAAGCTTAATGATCTCTGAAACACCTGAAAATCTATATCGTACTATGTTTGGGAGTCGTCTGTCATGATTTCATGGCATGCCAGTCTCGTGTAGTCGCAAAGGTTGTTCCATATTGACTCTGATTAGCGAATTCTCCAGAGTCGGATCCCGTGGATGAATAACAGAACCGAGATCAATGTGTGCTAGGCTCTAGGAATACCACTTTTAGTATACACCCACTTGAAAGAACCTTGTGGGATGTTAACCTTGAGAATGCTCAGGTGTTCATTTGTCCATCCCCATGCGAGGAGTACATTTATGAACTCTGGGTGCTCTGCTCGAAGGCAGCCTAGACTACTGTTGTTATAGTCATGGCTCTTAGCGGCTTTGACGATGCAGGGAACGTCGTGATCGAGGCCGTAGCGGGAGCAGGAGTCCTGACGACGGGACCTGACCTAGAGACTATCGCAGCCCCATTATCACGAACATGGGGAGCCTAGTGGCCAATCTGAGTGGATTTTACCTCCTGCAAGGCCGATGTGGGGGTACAATTTTCATTGTCGTCTACGACCAGGCAGCCGAGATCTGGGTGGTCAGGTGGTGATTTGTATGGCTCTCCCAACAATTGTGCGCAGTAAGGCTGGAAGTGGAATCAAGCTCCCACTTTGAACCAACATGCCAGCCAGACAAGGTCGCCCATATTTCTCGAGTGAGAGAGGGAGACGAGTTGGTCCAATTAATGCGATATGCGGAAAATGTATCCTGCTACCTGGTCATCCAGCTAAGAGGCCCCCCACCTGGTCTGCTTCACGTAGGAACCAAAGTCATGACGAGCCCAATCAACCAGATAATCACGAGTAAAAGGCGGGAAAAGGTTGTTTATACCCTCAAAAGCTTTATAGCTACAATTTGCATTATTGATGCGTCGCTTGCACATATATCATGACTTGATTAAAACCGTGCGCATCCATAATATTTCAAGTCATGATTTCCCACAAACCCAGCTTTATTAGACCCAAAACGAATCCATAGAATACCTTAAGCATAACGAAGTTACATTGCTTTCCCAGACCATGCACGCATGCTCAAAGGATATATAGCTAGCATATCCAAAGTGCCGAGCTGGCGGTTCTTCGCGGATAGTATAAGCTAAAATTCAATCACGATCATGGTGATAGAAACAGTTCTTCTGCGCATAAGCTCGTACAAGTAAAAATGATATTTTGGCGGCTGGTTGGGCGAAGTCGAAGAATCTTGATCCCCATATCAGACCAAGTGGGCGAAAACGTGCCCCTGACTGACATGCACCACGAGGACAATGGATCTGGGCCCGATTATCCATCAGGCTGTATCACAGTGTTTGTCGGGGTCATCAACTGTTATAAGGAGAGTGGAGGCTCTGCAGCTTTGTCTTATGCTGACAACTCGAACAAGGGTGCCGTTCCTGAAACCAATGAAGCTCAGAGCGACCTACGGCATGAGCCAAGCGGAGTCAGGGGCAACCCTAAGCCTAAGAAACGAGAAGAAAGAGAGGACGGAGGGAGGGATGATTCGATAGATGTGATCCTGGACACTGCAGTCAACAAGCCAACCCCTAGCCGTGTTGATAGACCACGCGGCCATATAGAACGCCACCATATGGAACATGATTAACTAGACAACTAGCCTTAAACAACTTACGCGTGAGACGCTTATTGGGCAGCTTGTCCCAGATAACGTAGATGGTCTTCATTACTGTCACGCGCAGAAGCTTAGTTGCAAGCGATACAACGACGAGCCGTGCTAGCGCGGCGTCCGAGTCAAGACCGAGTGCAGGTCGAGTCCGTGCCTGAGACGTATGACGTTGGTTTGTATGATGCTGGTTTGTACGTATGTAGCCTTGAAGACAAGCCGGCGCTCGCCAGGCAACGCCTTGGACTTGTCGGAGAGTAAACTGGTTAAGCTGGCAGGGATGCTAGCCCCCGAGGACGACCCAGAAGGCGCGCAGCCAGTGGATGGCGCAGGCGGGGTGTGGGCGGAAAAGTAGGCTTGCGAGGTCGGTTGACACGACGAGTGATTCAGACCAAGAGAGGATGCGCTGAAGAGTTTGCTGCCTGAATGATGGAGATGTGTGCCGCTATTGGCATTCACTGCGAGATAGTTGTGACGGGCAATGAAAGACCTACAACCAGTGAACTCGCAGCACTTGCAGCAACAACAACGGAACGGATTGTTGACAGGTCAGAACATCAGATGCAGGTCATTCTATTGATTGGACTACTGTGGCGTTCAAATATAGCTGGGTCTCCAGTTTGCTATTCCGCGAGTGGTTGTAAGGGGGAGCTGGCTCCCAGGAAGGGAGTCGACAGACGATGATCTGTATTTGGGTAGTGAGAAAGGAGGCTGTCTAGCAGCAGCTTCGACAGGTTGGTCTAGATATCATGGAGATTCTAGGCGTCTCGCAGGCCTCCATTGGTTTGCAAGGATTTATTCGGCAGGGCATATTCGTATAGGTACACGCACCCGGATTTGGGTGTCCTCTGCGGCTGCGTCTGTCCCTGCAAATAAGCAGGACGGCGAGCAACCGAGAGCGTGGCCGCGCTGCTGTAAGCCTCCTTCTCTATATTCAGGGCTTTGTTAGACGCTATGTCATGATTGTATTAGACAGACTTGTGGTGCGAGAGTCATTCTCTCACTTCCGCCATGCTTGGATGGTTTCTCAAGCTCTAATGTTTCTATGGAATGTGGTCTGCAGATCCGGCTCACGACGCGGACTGCGCCCTCGAGCGGACGACAAAGGCTCCCAACAACCATCGGAAACGCCGCCTCCAACTACTCGCCGTACTGCCAAAGGGCGGAACCGCCGCCGCCTAAGCTATTGCTGCGACCTGCTGTGCGTCGTGGTGTACAAGATTGCCGACTGAGACGCGTGAGCGCCATCCATTTCCAGCGGAGGAACTTAGAGACCATTCCCGAATAGCATCAGGGTAGGCTCTCTTATTGTCCGCTGGCAGGCAAGGTGTGGGGTTGAGAGTCAGGGCTATCTTTTCCGAGTTTGGCTTCCTCTTATCTAATGCATGACAGTATTAAAGAGCTTTGTTAGTATTAAATAAATCATTCTGGCTGTGTCGAGCTTGAGTCCAGCACAACTGCACTGAACGCAGGCCAGTAAACCTGCTCAATCCACCTTCCAAGACGCTGCAACGCTGCGGCCAACTGGAAAATACCAAAACGGCTATCAGTGTCTCCAATCTTTAGCTTGTGGTATAGCTTCGACCTGCCGCCCTCCAGAGTCGAAGCCACAAAGTACCAAGAATGCCTCTCAACTATAATACCAGGGAGACACCCTATCGCCGCGAGATCGCGGTTATGGGCTTGCCACTGGAGAGCCCACCACTGGGAAGAATGCCACGTGCCGATCTGCAATATCGCCCGGCCCCAGTCTGACTCGCGCTTAGTCTCGATGGAGAGGGCGATGGGGTTCTTGCAGAAGTTCCCCCACGATGTGTGGTTGATGGAGAGGCCTGGTCTGGTATTGGCCAGAAGACTTAATGCTTGAGCTTCGGGGCTAGAGACGTCGGGTCTGATGCAGACGCAATAATCGACACATTTTGACGGTGCACCGAGGGGTTTGTACTCGTGTATGATCTGAGCTCCTGTGCAATACCGAAAGTCAAGAAGCTGGGATGCTTTGCTTCGAAAAGCAAATATGAGGAGTGGGCCGTGAACATCCTGATTCCAAGAGGATTCTCCTTCCATTTCCTCGTCACACTCGGCTGCGCGTGTAAATATGTCGCGGACAAGATCGATAGATGGAAGACGCCATTGGCTGTCATAACTGGGTGAATCAAAAAAGGCACCATCTGGAAAGTAGCCGAGGCCTCGAACCTAGCACGCCAGTTTAGCAGCTTCCCCCTTCAAAGAGCTTCCCTTTAAACGGTTCCGAAACCTACCTCTTGTTGCAACGCACGCGGCAGAAACTTCTCCCCATGGGTGATCCTGTTCAGACTATTCCATAGATCTAGGAGTTGTGGCGGTAGACGGTCAAGATGTCGTTCAAAGTTGAGCGGCTCAAAGCTTGTATCGATGGTCGCGGCGTAGCGGACTTGTTTTGTAGGTGATGATGCGCCTGAAGCTAAAGAAGAGGATGTTGCTGAAGGCGTAGAGCCAGATCTGGTTTTCACACTGCGACTTAGGCCTCTGTAGCTGGCCTGCAGCGACTTTGCCTTTGGCGTTTTGTCGGCGTTGGCGTCGTCTTGATCGGAGTGTGCTGCATCTTGCTCGACATGGTCTATCGTTCGTTTCAGCGGTGGGTTTGACATTCGATTATTGCTGCTGGGGTCAGGTGACGACGAAAGAGTCGGGGTAGGAATTGCGGAGCGAGGATAACGTTGTTTGTCTTGACTGCTGCTTTCTATGCGTCTTCGTTTCCCTCGACCTCGTGATGGTGGTGGTGATGGTGATGTGCTGCGGATGGCTTGTAGCCACTCGAGAATGAAATCGCTCTCAGCATAATGATTACAGGGAATGTCGGTGATCCCCATTCCGAGCGCTGTCGAGTTGTTGTAACTGGAGTTATACTGGTAGTAAAGCGACGTCCATTCTCACTCTTGTCGCGATAAGTTGGTTGTGATGATGGGGTTTCTGATGTTGGCGGGGTGATGATCTCCGTCATAGGCTGCTTAGTCAGTCACCAAGCGTCCGGGAATATATTTACCCGATGAGGCCAGCACTTTGGTTGGCCAATGCATAAATTTGCATAGATCGAATGCATCACGCTATGCAATTAATAAAAGCCAAGATGTGCAAGTGGCGAAGACTTGTAGAGAGAGAAGCGACTACGATTACCAAAATCCAGTTCCAGCCCAAAAGAAGATTGCACCTAAGCCTCAACATAATATCCAGCTGAAGCTCTGGTCCTAGTAAGTGATGACAGACGAGACGGAGCTGGACCAGGCCTAAACTTGGAGTATCTAACAGACGTTAAGACAAGAGCCTCTGAACTTACAAGGGGTGAACTACAACGCACCGCGCACCCAGACGTTAGTCTATCAATACATATACATTTATAATTAGCTTAACTTCTAGCCACGAACGGAACTTCTCAAACAACTCACACCTCATACACTTGACCCAATCACAAACCCCGTTCTCAGTCACCGACTCACTCCGTCATGGCACAGCCTTCCACCCCCAGGTCGCAATCTGCCGCCGTCTACTCCGTCAAAGAGAAGCAGATCTTCGAAGTAGCAAGGGGGAACAGCCACACACCGGAAGATGTGGCAAGGGTCACGAAATACCTGGCATGCGATGAAGCATACTCGCCACCAGGCGTCCCTCCTTCCCCAGTTACCAGTCCCATCAACAGCTGAGATGGATCGGGAAATATATAACGAGACGGCCATGTACTGACTACGTTTTTCTGCAGTCCTCAGAAGCGATGTGAACATGCGAATCTTGTTCTAGAGTAGAATAGCGGCCGTGGACAAGTCATAACGGTAGGCTAGGGAGAGGTGTAGGCTTGAAATCGATTGGCTATGACGATTGGTAATCTGTTTGGGTATTAGAAGACGTACTTTATTTTAATCTATCTGGCCTTACACTTTCAACGACTTGATATTCCACCAAGTAAGGGGTTAACTAGGGGTAGGCTATATTACAGAAGTCTATAGGGGGCAATGTCTTAAAACTTATTTTTTATATTTTCCCCTTACTAGGGTAACCCTAATATATCCTTATTCTCTTATTTAATTATATATAATATTAAATATTATTATAATAGTTAATACCCTTTTACTTAGGGATAACCTTAAAGTTATAAAAGCCTTAATTT
>JAAVUK010000411.1:0-40585 GCA_014899095.1 Fusarium buxicola
ACAATAAGTCATAGACAATAATGTCAGTTTCCCATTATAACTGCTCTACTGTTTCCTTTTGCTCCAAGACGAGTGCAAATGCATTAATTTCCCTAATTTATCATCATATTCTTCATCCAATTGCTCCCTTGCTGACATGTCTTACTCTAGTTGCCGTTGCAGTCCCCCTCCCCCCCGCGCCGCATCCGCATCACAGTATTTCACATTCTCAACCACCAAGCTTCAACCCTTTCCCCTCTGGATCAGCTCTCTTCCTGGATCGAATACCGACCATAGCTTGTTACGCCGACCTCGTCCAGCAAGGAGTCTTTCCCGAAACCCGCCTTCACCATGCATATCAAGGAGATGCTCACCGACGCCGAGAGGAGCGGCCAGCCCTCCTTCTCCTTCGAGTACTTCCCCCCCAAGACCGCTCAAGGTGTTCAGAACCTCTACGACCGTATGGATCGCATGTACAACCTGGGTCCCAAGTTCATTGACATCACATGGGGTGCTGGCGGCCGCATCGCTGAGCTGACCTGTGAGATGGTTCTCCAGGCCCAGGCTGTCTATGGCCTCGAGACTTGCATGCACTTGACTTGCACTGACATGGGCGTCGAGAAGGTCAACAACGCCCTCCTCAAGGCTTACAAGGCTGGTTGCACCAACATCCTCGCCCTTCGCGGTGATCCTCCCCGAGACCAAAACAAGTGGACTGCTGCCGACGGCGGCTTCCGGTACGCCCGCGACCTCGTGAAGCACATCCGTGATACCTATGGCAACCACTTCGACATTGGCGTGGCCGGTTACCCCGAGGGCAGCGATGACAACAAGAACGAGGAGGAGCTGCTCGACCACCTCAAGGAGAAAGTTGATATGGGCGCCTCCTTCATCGTCACGCAGATGTTCTACGACGCCGACAACTTTGTTCGCTGGGTGAAGAGGGTTCGCGAGCGCGGCATCAACGCCCCCATTCTCCCCGGCATCATGCCCATTGCTACCTACGCCAGCTTCCTCCGAAGAGCCAACCACATGAACGCCAAGATCCCCCAGGCATGGCTCGACGCTCTCGAGCCTGTCAAGAACGACGACGTTGCTGTCCGAAATATCGGCAAGAGCCTCGTCGCTGAAATGTGTCGCAAATTGCTCGCCAACGGTATTCATCATCTGCACTTCTACACTATGAATCTCGCCCAAGCCACACGCATGGTCCTTGAGGAGCTGAACTGGGCTCCTTGCGCTGAGCGCCCCCTCCAGCAAGCGCTGCCCTGGAAGCAGTCCAAGGGTCTTGGCCGCCGCGAAGAGGACGTCCGGCCCATCTTCTGGCGGAACCGAAACAAGTCATACGTCATTCGCACTCAGGACTGGGACGAGTTCCCCAACGGTCGTTGGGGTGATTCTCGCTCTCCCGCCTTTGGAGAGCTTGACGCCTATGGCATTGGCCTGACCGGCACCAACGAGGCAAACCGCAAGAAGTGGGGTGAGCCCAAGTCTGTCCAGGACGTTGCTCAGCTATTTGTCCGATACCTCCGCAACGAGATCGACTCTCTCCCGTGGAGTGAGTCGCCACTCACCTCCGAGGCTGACGAAATTCGGGATGAGCTCGTCGAGCTCAACAGGCGAGGCCTCTTGACTGTGAACTCCCAGCCTGCTGTCAATGGTGTCAAGTCGTCTCACACCGTCCACGGCTGGGGTCCATCCAACGGTTACGTCTACCAGAAGTCGTACCTCGAGTTGCTCGTCCACCCTGATGTCTTTGACGACATGATCGGCCGCATCGAGAAGCACCCTGACTTAACGTTCTATGCTGTCACCAAAGATGGTGAGCTCCGCTCTAATGCGCCTTCCGACTGCCCCAACGCCGTCACCTGGGGCGTCTTCCCCGGAAAGGAGATTGTGCAGCCCACCATCGTTGAGAGTATCAGCTTCCTCGCGTGGAAGGACGAGGCGTTCCGGCTGGGTGTCGACTGGGCGCATTGCTACGATGACAACTCTCCAAGCAGGTCTCTGATCGACGGGATCATGAACGACTGGTATCTGGTCAATATCGGTAAGCACTTACAAGTCAAGCTGTGATCTTGAGTGGACACTAACAGTTGATAGTGAACAACGACTTCCACCAGAACGGAACCATCTTTGAGCTTCTCAAGGGTCTTGAGGTCAAGGACCTTACCACTCCCGCGACACCTCAGTCCGAGCCGCCTACTAATGGCGCTGCCGTCTCCGAGCCCGTTGCCAACGGCGCCGCAGCCACCGCAGCCGCGAACTAGTTGTTCATATACAGTTTGCCGATGCGACTGGTGACTAAGATGCTTTGCATCTTGTTCAGAGCAAATCTCTGCGCATACATTTCAGAGCGACCACGAGCATTGTTGGGCGTTGATGTTCTTTTTTTCTTTTCGGGTTTGGGTATAATAGCATCACAGGGGTGTCTTTTTCAACAAAAAGGTACCAGGGACACGGGGCAGCATCTTCAAAAAGAAAAAAAAAACAGGGGCGTAAGATACAAAAACTACCCGGCGGGGCGCAGACGACTTTATGTTTTGGGGGCTTGCTTTGCTTGTTCTATATCTCAACGATACCCCGCCAGCAAGGCCTATGGATGGATGAATGCATGAACTGAATTTTTGGTGTTTTTGTTTTTGCTTGCAGAATGGAGAGGAGCATCGACATGGAGAGAACATGATGGAGAAGATTGCGGAACAGAATTCGGCTATCGTGCTTGGACACATCGTGCTTAGACATATATGATATGTCCTCAACGGAGGATAGTTGTGGCTTTGACACGACTGGAGCCCAACAATTGACACGAAATCTAGCCCCTTTGTTGGGCTATGATGCACCGATCTTTGATGCTTCACACTCTTTGACACGTCCTTCCCAGTGACCCAGACACGAATCATACATCCCCGGCTCTGGTATCCGTACACCACGGCGGCTTTCGTCTCTTACCACCCATCCTCATCCGCCACCTCATAATCCATATTAACCGCCCGCTCCTCTCGCTCCTCCCGCTCCGCCCGCTCCGCCCGCTGCGGCTCCGCGCTCCTCTCCCTTCTCGGCTGGTCATCAAAATCCGCCATCGCATCGTCTTCCTGCTCCTCGCCGCCAGCGTGAGGCGTGCTGTCGTTGTTGCTGCTGGCCGTCTTGACTGGTGGCAGCGGCGCGTTCACCCATGAGAGGTCCAGGTTCCCTTCGACGCCGGGGAGTTCCTTGCCGTGGAGGCTGTAGTAGAACTTCTCTGCTGTCTTGCGGTCTTGGAAGGACACGTGTGTGACGGCAGGGGCAGTGTCGACGGATTCGAACTCGCCGAGGTTCTGTGACTTGTTAGCGACTGAAGATGATCGAGATCAGAGTAAGGTAACATACCAGGAGGAAATGGCGCAGCATCTCGTCCTTGTCAGGCGCCGTAAAGTCAACGCCTGTGACAGCGAGCTTCTTGGGCCGGTTATCAATCGAATACTGCGCATACGCCGCGTGCATGCTGCCTCCTCCTCCGCGGCCCCTGAAATTACCCCGTCCTCTCGGCGCGAAGCCCCGGCCGCGATATCCTCCTCGACCGCGGTATCCGCCACGTGGTGGCCACGATGAACCGGCATCGTCTTCGGCGTTGGGGTCGATGCCGAGCATTTTGGCCTCTTGCTCGAGAGCCGCAAGCTTGGCGCGTAGCATGTTTGTTCCTGATGACAGTGCATCCCCGTCTTCGCCTCTCTGGCTGGCCAGCTTCAGCTGAAGCTTCTCGTTCTCCTCACGGTGGCGGGCGAGGAGTTCTTGGTGCTGTTTTTCCAGCTCTTGGCGTTGCCGCTCTAACTCAGCGCGCTTGGACTCGCGCTCCTGCTGCCGCTTTTGCGCCTCGTCTTGCCTCCGCTGGAACTCTTCCATGTCAATCTCGGGCTCGGGGTCTTCACCTTCTGTTGCCTGGGGATCGCCAGACCAATTGCCTCCTTGTAGCGCAACCGATGGTGGTATCACATCGGTCTTATCCTTGTACCAAAACACCTTGACGAAGCGGTTGTCGAATATCACCTTTGGTGATTGATATGCTGCGTTGGCTGCTCCCCATTTGTCGTACTTGACAATTGCTAGATGCTTGTACGGCTGCATTGAGACTTCTGTGATGTTCCCAAATTGAGAAAAGAAGCCCCGTACTGCGTCCTCGCTGAACTGTTCCTCTGGGATGCTCTCCACCACGATTGTGCTCTTGGAACGGTCATGTACTGGCCCGTCAGCCGAGAAGGGTGCTCGCGCACCGGCTTTCTTAGAGCCACGGTTGCGACGACCACCTCGACCACCACGGCCGGTTTCCGGCTGGAAACCAAAAGGGTTCATGGGATTTGGTGCGCTTGCCAACGCAGAAAAGGGGTCGTTGGGGTCATATTCTATACGAAGCCGAGTTAGCTAGTTCAACAGACGCATGTGAGTTATACTCGTATGTGAGTTATACTCTCTGATGACACTTACCATCACCCATTGGAGGTACAAATATTGACTCGTTGCCATGATCATATGGGCACGTACTTCCCCGGGAGCAGAACCCCTTAATATCAAAATCCCGGCATCGGCCTCTCCGCCGCGATTGATTCCTGCCCCCGCCAAAGCTTTGCTGAGAGAAATCGGGCATGCCCGGGTAGGGCATTCCCATTGACCCCATCTGCAGAAAGGCCTCCATGGCCTTGGGATCGAACACCATGTCTGGCCGTGGAGGAAGACCGTGCATGTGTCCTCCGTATCGTCCCCCCCTCGTATCACCGCGACCGCCTCGGCGAGCCTGCTTCGGGGCGCGTCCGCCGTGATTAGGAGCATCGCGTCCGTCTTGGCCGTCAAAGTCGTCGCGGCTGTGGAAGCCTCTCTTTCTCGAACCATTCGGGGGTGCAATCTCGGACGGAGTGGGCTGTAGAGGCGCAGGCTGTAGAGGCTGCGCCTCGGAGCCCGCCTTAGGAGGTGGGCGAGCGCCTGGGTGGTATGATTTGTATGCGATGGCCTGGAAGACGTCGTCGAGGAAGGCTTTGGGATCTGCATTGTTGGCCGTGGTCAGCCTCTACTGTAAAACGCTCGTGTGCCGCACATGAGAGCAGCCAGCGCAACAAAATACTGCAAGCTGGCAGCACGCACCTTCGCTCAAAAAATCGGGAATCTCCTGCTCGCACAGCTTCCGCACCGCGTCGCCGTCACCGTCGTGCTTCAGAAGGGCGATGACATATTCGGCAAGGACGTCGGCATCAGCATCGGATCTAGTTTATACATGTCAGCGCCGTCATTGGGAGTAGCCCATGGCCAGAAGGTACGGACGTGTTTTCGATGCGCTTGACGATCCAAGCCTTGAGCAGTGGCGCATCTTCTTCGGGGAACAGCATGGCTCGCTTAGGCCGGCGAATACAAGAAAAAGACGCGTCGCATCTGCCAGAAAAGCCAGTAGCTGCGTCTGGCTAGAGATGTTGATCGCGGAGGATTGATGTTACTGGGTATGGATGTTGGATGTTCTGGTGCAGGTCGAATTTTCGGGCCTTCGGGCGGCTGGGAGTGTCGTCACAGCCAAAGGTGGTGCCGATTGATCTTATGCTACCTAGGTACGTATAAATGGCAGAAAAGGTCAACCAATGAATACAACTAGAGAACAAGAAGGAAATACAAGAACCCCTGTGATTTATGTCTTCTTTCTTGACTCATCCTGAGGCAGCTGGATAATAGTATCACGCACTTGTAGGGGTCAGTTACTGAGAGCTTTCGTCCGCCCTGCAAACCCCACATGCGCCGATTTTTAACATCTTGACAGCCTGCCCAGTGAATCAATGCATGTTTAGACGTTTGCTTGCCATCTCATCTAACACTTCACAATGGGTGGGTTAGCCTCTCAAACTCGCCATCACGGGTCACTTGAGTGACGTTGATCGACTACAATCACGAGGCACATCTGTATGAACTTCAATCTAACGTGTTTCAACTCATCAGTACGACATAACTACATAAAACCCGAATCGAGCTTCTTGACATTCAGCTTCAACCCGGCCACTCGACTTTTCTTTTGGTATTCGCTCAGCATGCCCCTCCTGAGCTCCGCAAAGAGCTCCTCCACGGGCTTGGGCATACATCCCAAATCTTCGTTACCAGCCGGCTGATCTCATGCGCCCATTGTGGCGGCACGCTTCGTGGTTCCATCGGAACATCAGGAAGCCGCTTACAGCTTGTCGTAGTACTGTGACTCTGAGTTAGCCAATCCGCTCGACTGCGTGAGAGAGATATGAAACTTACATTCTCGACACCGGGCACATCGACCTTGATACCCTTGCGCTTTCGCATGATGGTAACAATCTGGCCAACCTTGGAGGTGGGGTCGAGGGGAGAGCCACCGGGCAGGATCTGCCAGTGGTCGAACACGGACTGAGGGAAGGCCTGGCCGGAGGTGGCCTGTCGGAGGTCACCGTTGAAGCCGAAAGACTCCAGGACGGGCAGGTAGGCCTTGATGTTGAACAGAGGGGTACCGGGGCGCTGCTCCTCGCTGAAGACGTGACCACGTCGTCGGGTAAGGACACCGTAGACACCACCCATGGCGCTCTCGGGGACCTGAATCTCGACCAGGTAGACGGGCTCCTGCAGAGCGGGCTCGGCAAGCAGGGACGCGGCGTACAGGACACGACGGGCAGTAGGGATGACCTGACCACCACCACGGTGGATGGCATCGGCGTGGAGGGTAACATCGAGGATGTTGAAGCGAATACCACGCATGGGCTCCTCAGCAACGGGACCCTCACGAGTGGCCCACTGGAAACCAGAGACAACGGAATCCTTGATTTCGTTGAGGTACTGAACGGCCTTGGTCTGGTCGATCAGCAGGTTGGCACCAGTGCCATCGGGACCGAAGGTCCAGATCTTTCGTGCGTCGGTGACATCCATGCCGTAATCGTCGGCAAGAACACGGGCACGAGCCTTGAAATCGTCACGGGCGCTAACCTTGCCAGTCTCAATGGCGAGAGACAGCTCCTCCTGGATAGGCTCAGCAACCATGTACAGACGGTTGTGCTTGTTGGGAGACTTGGAGAGGGCGGTGATGCTGGATTTGGTAGTGACGGTCTCACGGTACTGGACGACGGGGTCGGAGATGATCAGAGGAACACCGGCGTGGTCCTCCTCAAGATCCTTGAGGCAAATCTCGAGATGCAGCTCACCGGCACCGGCGACGATGTGCTCACCAGACTCGGAGTGCATGGTCAAGACGCAAGGGTCAGACTTGGACAGACGCTTGAGACCCTCGACAAGCTTGGGAAGATCCTGGGCGTTCTTGACCTGGACGGAGCGTTGGACGACGGGGGAGACGGAGAACTTCATGACCTTGAGGTTGTGGGCGGTGTCGATGGTGGTGAGGGTACCAGACTTGAGAAGGAACTGGTCAATACCAACCAGACCAACAATGTTACCAGCAGGCATGTCGTCAATGGGCTCGACCTTGCCACCCATCATGAGGACGGTACGCTGGATAGCCTTGATGAAAAGATCTTCCTTCCTGCCAGGGGTGTAGTTGGGACCCTGGATACGGACCTTGAGACCAGATCGGACGGTTCCGGAGAAGACACGGCCGAAGGCGTAGAATCGACCCTTGTCGGAAGTGGGCACCATCTTGGAGACGTAAAGCATGAGAGGACCCTTAGGGTCACAGTCGCGGATACCGATGGCAGCCTCGTCGTCAGGGGGACCCTCGTACAGAGTCTCGACACGGTACCTCTGGGCAGTGGCGGGAGATGGGAGGTGGAGGATCATCATCTCCAGGAGAGAGTCGGCAGCAGGGAGGAAAGTTCGCATGACAGCCTTGAGGAGCTGCTTGCCTTCCTTGTCACGGTCCTCAACGGCGAGCTTGAGGTTGAGCTTCTCAAGGAGAGTGGCGGTCTCCTCCTTCTTGAAGTTCATGACGGCGGCGAAGATCTTGAAGATGGGGTCCAGGATGAACTGGTTGAAGGCACGCTCAAGCTGCTTACCCTCATGGGTGCCGTTCTTGGTCCACTTCTTGGTCTTGGGGTTGAAGTAGTTGTCGCCCCAGAGACGCTCCATCATCTTGTTCTTGTCAACACCAAACTTCTTGGCATATCGAACGGCGAACTGGCGGATGGTGAAAGCCCAGCCGTGCAGACCGGAACCGAAAGCGACGGTACCCTGGTCGGGGTAGACCTGGACATCACCAATGGCCTTGTCAAGGTAGGTGGAGATGATGACGTTGACGGACTCGATGGTTCGAGAGAAGGACTGGTAAAGATCCTCCTTGGAGACCTGGAGCTCGAGAAGAGCACGGTCGACCTTGTTGATGATGATGACGGGCTTGATGCGCTCACCGAGGGCCTGTCGGAGCACAGTCTCGGTCTGAACGCACACACCCTCGACAGTGTCGACGACGACGAGAGCACCATCAGTGACACGGAGAGCAGCAGTAACCTCAGAGGAGAAATCGACGTGACCAGGGGAGTCAATGAGGTTGATCAAGAAATCCTTGCCGTCGGTCTTCTGGCCGACAATGTCGGCAACATCATCATCCTCGCCGAGCTGGCCGTACAGGGAGATGGCAGTGGACTTGATGGTGATACCACGCTCCTGCTCGTCGGCACGAGTGTCTGTCGCTCGGGCATCACCCGCCTTCGCAGTGGAGATGATACCGGCCTTGGCGAGAAGGGAGTCGGTGAGGGTAGACTTGCCATGGTCGACGTGGGCAATAACGGACATGTTACGGACATTGGTAGGCTTGTCCATAAGCGTCCGGATCTCGTCGATCGTGAAGCTGTTTTGGGGTGAAGGCATCACGTCAGCTCATGGACATTGATAGTGGCTTAACTCCGAGCGGGGTATTGAGGTTGAGATAGAGGGGTGACGCTGGCAAGCAGTCGAGAAAGCGGCCGCGCCAGAAGTCATGATGATGGATATGATCAAGACCATGATTGCAGTAATGCAGACGATGGCAAACAAGAGCAGACGTTACTTACTTGACCATCTTGGCGGTATTGATGGGATGACCTGACTATGTGTTGTGGTGTGAAAAGTCGAAGTTGTTGATGTGGGAACAGAGCGGGGTTGAAGTTTTCACCCCGCGATCTGAGCCGCAGAAAGGAAGAAGCAAGAAGCGATTGCCAGAGGAGAAAAGGCAACGATTCGAAATTGACGATGGAAGAGAGACAGCGAGGGGAAACCACTGTCACTCTTTTATGCGTCCCTTTGGAGAGAGAAGGTTTGGAGGAGAGAGAGAAAAAAGTGAAAAAGAGAACGGGTGGAGGGGGAGGGGGAGGAGAAGGTAAAGAAGATTCATTCGGTGGGCATTCTTCATGCATGCCCTGCAAAGCTCGGGCTGTGACTGACGACCCAAAGGTTGGACCACCAGCTGCGGGGCCACTCGAGTTCCAGCGCACTAATTAAGCCAGCAGACGACCTGAGGGAGAGAAAAAAAGAATCGGGCAGGTGGGTTTGGTGGGGCACAGCAGCGAGCAGCAGCAGCATGGAAGCAACCCGAGCGAACCCCGCCGCGCCGCGGTCCATCTCTGACAGTGTGTCCCTTTCTGTTTCTGGGCGTTAGAAGAGACGCTCCAGGCCCTCTTGGAGGGGTTGGGCTCGGCCACGGTAGGCCCAGAAATCCGCTTTAAAAAAAAAAAGGGCCTGGCCTGCTGAGCTTCTTCCCACTCAGACTGATGATGAGCTCACCTCACCCATTGCCACAGTGCCTGGTTTTGGGTTTTTGTGCACATCTAACGCCGCGCACAAGAAAGGGCACCAACCCTGATTCGCAGGATTTCCGTTGATACCTAGGTACTGGAGCCTTACTGTTTCTCTCAACGACCTCCTACTCAAGCAATGAGCTCTGCTACGTATCATCCATGCTCATATGACATTGTCCATTATGTCTCCCTCTCCCTCTCCCCGAGAGACTCACCGTGGATGACTTGACCCAACCCTCTCGCCTGCCAAACCTTTCAGGTGGGGATGGCAACATGGACAAAAAGCACGGGCAGTTTTTTCCATGGGCGATTGGCAATGCCCATGCCTACCTCTGGCATGAAACTCGACACTTGCCCCTCCTTTCCCCCCTCTCCCCTTTACTCAAGATGGCGATGAGCGACTCTCGATGACGTGCATCGGCGTTAGATGCCTCGGGGATGAGCCATTGCCATTACTTGTCGCCCGCTGACCGAAAAAATTGCTTCCAATTGTGCTGTGCTATGCTGTGCTGTGCTGCCTCTGCTGTCTTTTCGTGTGGGTGCTTCCCGTCCGAACTTGGGAGGTCCGAAGTGGGCTGGAGCTTGAGCTGAGGAGCTCTCGCACCCCTCCACTACCATCTCCATCTTGACACGACCTAACCTCACCTCCCGCCATGGATCGCTACTGTACCTTAAGTTAGGTTCTGTACAGTAAAGAGGTTGGGTGGCTAAAAATACAATCCACCGCCTTCATGTCAAGTAGTTCCTCGGCGGTAACTGCCCAAGACGATACCTATCTCGATTGATCCTTAATCGTACCGTCTATCTCAGACCACCGCTGAAGTTGCCCTCACCACCAGCTCCCATTGGAGGACTTCGGGGGCTGTTCCAGCTCAGATCCGTCATGAGACATCCAATGGGATTGGACAGAAATAGTCAAGATCTGATGAGAGAGCTTCCTCATTCAGTCAAAGCTAAGCTATCTATCCTCACTAGTGCCATCCCAGTCCCCAGCTTGCTTGCTTGGCTCGGATCGTGCAAAAAATACCGCACATTCAAGACGGCTGACATAAAGATTAGTACATTTCTAGCATAGACATTCATCGGAAAACGTATGATTTATTTTCACTCCTATCTCCCAGCGTGCGGCTTTTATTTTACTTGGGATCGTCGGTTTAGCTTCCGGAGAACAACTTGGTCGATATTCGCAGCTGTGCTAGCGTTCAAGACCAAATCAATATGTACGACCGAAATCATAGCCCGAATCCCATCATGAGATTAATCATGTATTATTCTTTTTAAACAGCAGTTGCCCCATTATCAAAAGGAAAGGCAAAATCATCATCTGAACTTTCCAAGACGCCTCGCTTGCTCGTCATGCTTGCTGCCGCTGAATGACTCATTCGCCGGATGAGTCTCTCATCCTCTTCAACCTTCACCACCACTGCATCACCGATTTCATGATGATCCCAAGATACGAGCATAGGCATCCTCAACCTCCCCAGCCAATTCTAACAGCGCTACAATGACAATCTGATGCGTCAAGTTCGGCAGCCGGTCACGATGCAGGCCGATCCATTCAAGTGGCGGCGTCGCCTCGCCCATGTCGCGCAGCTGCGGCGTCTCAATGATGGGCGGCTCCAGCGCCACGTAGTCGTACTTGGAGACTGGCACGTCGATTTCGGCCGTAATCTTGTGCTGCTTACCCTCCGCCTCCTCCGCCCCTGGCACTCCCCTGATCTTGACTCCCGTTAGGGGGAGTTCCTTGCCCCAGACCTGCTCCAGAGCCTTGGCATGGTTCGCGAACATGCCTCGGATGTAACTGACGCGTGAGAAGTTCCAACCCACTTCCACCTTGCCTTCAAATGCACTCTTAAAGATGTAGCTGATTTCGTTGGCCCGTGGTTTCTGCCATGTCTCCATCACCGCCGAGACTTGAGGGACGTTGAGGATCGTACCGCCCCGTGAACCCGTTGCTCGCTGAACCACATCCTCAACAGATATCTCGCTGAGTGTCTTCGGCGCTTCCACGTTGCGAACGCCGGCCAGGCCAATTCGAAGTTGACCTAGCATCATCCTCAGGATGCTGTGAATACGCCTCTGCTCCATGCTAGCTGCGAACCGAGCATAGGCATTCAGCGCCTCCACCTTGAACACTTGATGATCTGAGAATGTGCTAGGGAATACGCCCAAGTTGAGTGCTTTGAGCGTGACGACGACATCCGTATCCAGAGAAATCGGTGACTTTGACAGTGTGTCTTCTTCCTTCAACTTTGGCGTTGGTTCAGCTTGAGGCAGAGGATTTCGAGACATGGACGTCCGCTTCATGAACTTTTCAATCTCTTTTAGAGAACTCTCAAAGCTTTCTTTTCTTTCTTGCACGAGCTTCTGAACTGCCTGCCACAGTGCAATACCCTGGGCCGCTGATGTCGTTGTGCCAAAGATCTGAACTGCCTCGCCATCGAAGATGGCAACCAACCTATCTCCGCTACCTTCGCGGCTTTCGCGCACATTATACATCAAGAACTCCAAAGAGGTGATGTCAGCGACCAAGAAGGCTTGATAGTCAAATGCGGCCTTGACTCGGAATGCATTGAAGCCTATGGAGGCTTGGATTTGAGGTGTCTCATTGAGGGCCTCCTCTCGTTTCGGCCACTGGATGGAGGTACGCAGACGAAAGTCTTGCAAGGCCACAAATCCACTCAGACGGCCGGTGCAGTCAACACCAATCTTATCGAAACCAAGACAGAGATTCTGCTCCCAGTCGGACGTCTTCTTAGAAGATACCCAGAACTTCTTGATAGCGAAGGCAGATTTGCCAATGGCTTGTCCGAGGTCGATGGTGACGTCTAGAGCGGCAATGGAAATAGTTGCAGTCCACGGGAACGCAGCAGTGGCGGCCACTTGTTGATATCGCTGCACGAGATGGCCGCTCTGAGAAGTCTCAGTAGCTAGTTTTGAGACCGGGGCCGCAGGTGGTGAGCGCAGTTCGCTCGGGTACCAAATCTCACGGAAGAGCAAGAAGTCCTGCGCTTGCTTGGCGTTGATAGACACAGCCATTGGGCTCACGTTGATGATGGCCGAGACTCCGCTGGTTCCGCTCACGTGCTTGCTGTTCATGAACGAAAGCGTGATCGAGTCCAACTCAAAGCTGGCAGTTGACTCTCGTGAATACACGTGCTGAACAGAAGCATGCAACTTGGTGAAGTCTCCGGAGATGGCGAAGAAATTGCCTTGTTCCAAAGACCGCACGGTGTTGATGGTGAAGTAGATGTTATCGAAGCATGTAGTGGCTGCAACACGAGCGATCGGCTGACAGCTCAGAGAGAACTCCTGCCTGCAAATACGCAGGCCCAAGTTGAGCTTCAGACTACCCAACACAGCGCTTGGATCCGCAGTGATGATGTTATCATCTTCTCCAGACTTGTTAGGTTTCGGCTTAGATGGCTCAGCTTCGTCGTCATCTTTGACAACTGCCTTCACGCTCGACAGCATATCCATGACAAGGGGCACGACAGCTGGATAGATGATGTTGCTGGAGGCGTCGACCTTAATCTCTCCATACAGAGACGGATCATCCTCTGCATCGTCTCGATATTCAGTTTTCCAGGCCAGGCCAGGACTGCGGAGGACCGTTCCACTTCCAGCATCGTCCGTGTTGAATTGACCATACTTGCCAGCGAGCGAAGGACGTCCACCAAATGCCTTTGTGGAGTTGTCCATTGATCGCTTGTTGGCGACATAAACAACCGCACCGGCAAAATCCGCATCGATAAGCATACTCTCCAGCCTCTTGTTGCCGAAGATGCTTCGTTGTGGCTCCGTTTTTCGCGCCTCGTCTGGCTTTTTTTCTGCTGTCACTGTGGTGTTCCATTGCGTTGATGCTTGCGCCATGTTCTTCAGCGAGAGCGAAATTGACTCAGCCAAATGTGCAGCTGGCACAATAAACGCGGATGTCAGCCGCAGATCCAGAGACTCGCCAACGGCCTGGAACGCCATGCGTCGTGTGGACGCAGTTGACATGTAGGCAATATTGAACGTGACCACGGGCAGCAGCGCCGAGTGGAGTGAACGAACATTCATATCCTGACCTGGAGGCACCATCTGGAGCTGGAAGTTCTCAATCGACAGCCGGGCAGATCGTCGTGTTCTGGTACCAAATTCGAAAAGTTTCACTGACAAGACAAGATCCTCCTTGGTACTTGACTCATCAGCAGAGCTGTCTGCGACGATCCAGCAGACGCGGATATTTCGAAGCTCGAACTGATACTTGACAGACGCAAGAACCGAGTCGATAATATCGACGTCTTCCGGCTCTTCGTCGCCGTTGATGATGATTTTTGGTTTGGACTGTCTCAGTTTTCTCAGGTAATCCAATTCACGTGAGGTGTCAAGGTCCTTGATCTTCTCGCCCATGTAACCCAACACATCAATGACTGTCGAGATGGTTTCTGGGGCCAGATTGCACTCGAAGTCGTCGCTGCTGAAGTTGAATGACCAATCCTCTTTCCCGTCGTCGCCCAGGGTTGAACTGGCAGATACTGTCACACCCACACCCAAGTTTCCGCAGGACCTCATAGAGCCCTCTCGGCCTCTACGGATATCAAGACCAATGTGACTCAGATTAAGGTGAAGTTCTGGGTACTTCAGAATAGGCCCATATGCATCGTGTCGGTTAGACGCGTGCAGATGGGCCCTATCCAAAGAGAAGAGGACTTGAGCCATTGGCTCGATTTCTGACTTGAGGGATGTCTTCGCGAAGACTTGGAGACCAGCCAATGTCAAGTGAACATTGTACACAACCTTCAGATTCGGGTGATCCGGTTGAGTTGACTCTTGCACCGGCTTGGGGACTTCAACTTCGTCGGAGCCGAAGATTTCGGAAACGCGACCCTGGATAATCTTGGTTTGCTGCTGCAGTTCCTGGATAGCACTGGATATCTGGGGCCTATTCAGTGCTGTAAGGAGGCTGTAGACGGCCGACGCGTCTAGTTGAACAACTTCTAGTGATGAAAGCACATTGATCTGATGCTCAGTCTGGCTCATATGGCTGGTGATGCGGCCATTGGTTGGAGGAATCTGCAGGAGGGAAATGCTGCGAGGTTCGTTCCTGACGTTGATCTGCATCTCGTGGTAATTTTCTTTGATATCAAAGTCAAATATGACCTCCTTTCCAAAGTTCGCTGCAGTTGACGCTCGTGCCACGGTTCCGGTAATCTTGTAGGTCAGAGACTGGAGGAATGGGATCGACACGCTATACTCGTCGAGGAACATGGCGAAATGAACCCTCACGCTCGAAAGACGGTCCGACATCCTCTTTTGCTGCTTTTCCTCTTCGGGTTTCGACAGGTTAGCAAGTTGGCTCTTCAAACCGTACACCTGATGGATCTCATCACCGAAGAGACGATCAAGAACCTCCATCAGTCCAATCGGATCCTCTTTGACCGTAAAAGTCAAGCTGCGGCTGCTGGCGCTAGCCTTGATTGCATGGCTTGGGGTGCCGTCAGTGTCGTGAAGCTCATGTGAAAGGAAAATACTTGGGTGCTTCAGCTGCCACATTCCCAAGGCATGGGAGTTGCTGTGCAGTGCCGAAGTAATAGCGTTGCAGTTCAGCATCAGACTCATAGAGCTTGAAGCATCGAGTCCATTCTGATTGAGCAGCGACATCTTCAACCCATGACTCAATGTCTTTGCTTTGAGGTTGATGGTTTCCAGTTCGATCGCTCCTCTCGAGACTTCCACAACGACATGTACCGGTGGCCAAGCAGCAGGGTTTGGTTTCGCTGGACGTTTGGGTTTGGGGATGACAGGCATTGACTGAGCCTGGCTTTGGCTCTTGTTGTAAAGTTGTAATACATCTTCGGCCAATTCGCATAGTTCCCAGTTCAAGTTGATACTTGCTTCGTCGCAATAGACATTCAAAGTCGTGAGAGGAACGTTGGATTTGTTGCTTTCGCTCTGATTGTCCGCAGCCTCGGGCATCTGCTGGTCGATTCTAGCGGCCAGGTCGATGAAGCCGATTTTGTTCTGCTTTGGTCCTGGATCGAGAACAAGTTGCAATTCCGCAAGCCTGCAGGCACCGAGAAGAGGAAGCTGATCATCAGGTGGCGTGATCGTTTCCTCGAAGTGGCCGAAGATATTCACCAAGACAAGGGCATTTGTCAAGTCTTCCAAGTCCCAGCCACGCCACTTGTGAAATGCGGCCATCACAGATTCTGCCGCATCTGCAGGTAGATCTGGAGTATCATTCCAGCATTGCTGGATTAGCTGCGATCGGGATCCCTCATCCATGCTTGCCCATATCTGACGAAGCCGCATTGCCAGTTTCCAAGAATCAAACGTGCGAAGGTGTTCATTCGCCGAACGAAGCACAGCAGAAGGTCGAACCAGGAAGGATGGATCATTAGTCGATTGGCCTTCTTCGAGGAGACGATACGTGAAGTACTGTTGACGAGTTTGGTGCTTTGCTATAGTCTCGGAAACAAGATGCCCAAGATTAGATGCTATGATGCCGGTGCGATGGATGAGAGAAGCCAGGTACTCAATTTTGCCCGAAGCAGTGCTTCCAACTACCGAGCCGATGTCTGTATCAAAATACCTAACTTCTTTCGCGCCGATGGACACAGTGACATTGTCAATCTGTGCCATGACTGCAGCCTGAGGTTCCTGGAAGGACGATATACGTTCAGATGCAGAAACCTCTGCCGATCCTAACCGCAGCTGTAGCGATGTTTTTGAATGTCGCGTCTCGTATTTAAAAGGGTCTTCCCAGTTCGTGGTCGTTCGTGTAACCAGGGCCACCTTTGAAATTGCCAAGTCATATTGATCCTGTTCATCCTGAGCATAGTCTGAGGAATCCTCAGAAGTCGAATTGAGAAGTCGGAAGGTAGCATGTGGCACTCGAACCATAAGGTCTTTGATCTGGCCCTTGGTTCCCCGTTCTTTCTGTAGGTCGAAGATTTGAGTCATGGCGTCGACCTGGAAGGCATCTAACAAGTCCTCTGGTTCATTCGGCTGCAGGGCGTCCAGGAGCGAGGCAGCATATCGTATTGAAGATGGGTTAAAAAATGCTGATATGCCAGAGGGAAATTCTACCAGGGCACTGAGATAGGAATGGTCCTCGCTCAAGCCGTTCGGGTCGATGTCGTCCAAGCTTACCGTCATTGTATCAAACGTATCATCTTCTTCATCCTTTTCAATGCTCTGAAAAGGAACCTCATGCGAGCTTGGTCGCAATCCCTGCAGTGGAAAATGAGGCGAAACATACTGGCTAGAGAAGGCCACAGAAGAGTGAGCAAGACCCTCCTTGGCGGCGTAGTCATTAGCTGAACGATGCGACACAAAGGAACCTTTCTGTCTTAGGGATGGCCGATTGTTTGCCGAGGCAGACCCAGCAGCAAGAAATTCGCCCTGGTTCGATCTCGATCTCGCCCTGTGTTGACTCTGTCCTAGAACAACACTGCCATTGCTTGAGCCCGCAAGGGAGAGAAACGAAGACTTGTGGCTCAAACCTTGAGATATGCGCGAGGCTATTGTCCTTTGCGAACTATCTTCATCACCTTCAAGCGAGACAGCTGGATGAGGGGGCGGTGGCGCGCACTGAGCTGGTGGATCTGCAGCCTCCGGGGTAAACTCGTCCAAGTAATCTGGGAGAAGAAGAAACTCAGTTCGATGTGTGCGTTGATCTTCTCGTTGGACCAGCGCTTGTTGAATCTTCCTCTCTTCACTGAAGTTGAACTGGCGTCCAATTACAGCAAGGCGAACGGTGGTTCGCAAGTGGGCTTCTGTTTCCACAGGATGTTGGTATCTGGACTTCTGCCTCGAAGCTGATTCTGCATTAACGCATGACACTTGAATATTCGGCACGACAATGTCGGCACGCTTCGAGTAGTGTGACCGAGCCCAGTCATTGAATGTCACATCGATGGAGTCGGTTGACACTAGGAAAGCCGCTTCGTCGACATGTAACCACACATGAACAGATTCGACAGCAACTCGCGCGAAAGTTACATCGTAGAATACCAAAGAGGAGTATGGCACCAGCGCATTCTCGACATCGTCGAAAGTAAACGCCAGAGCTTTGCCGCCCCTTGCTACCGCAACAAGGAATTCGGATGTGCACTCCCCTGCGATGCCACCAACGACAACATCCCAGTTGCAGACATAGGCGGGCTCGGAAGGCGGCAACCCGAAAAGTTTATGACCAAAGATCCGTAGACCATCGATAAAAAGCTGGGTATTCGATGACGACATCCCAGGAGAATCCAGAGCACCCCCTGTGCTTCCTAATGAAAGGCTCACAGGGCTGACCTCGATTTCAATTTCCATGAAATAATTCGTGAAGCGCAGATCGGCGGAAACGCTGGCCAGCTCTCCTTGGACAAAACGGTCGGCAGAATAAAGGTTAGTCGGCAGCATGATCCTGAGGTCCTCAACTTTGACACCGAGGATAACGTCGAGATCATTTGACTTCTTGGGAGGGGGCTGGTTTGCGACTTCTGCATCGGGATTCTTTTCCTTCAACTGGAGTTGGTTTTGATATTCATCCAGCGTCCTGAAGTGAACAAATTCTCCAAAGTAATTGTCCTTCAGCAGTATCATGTACCGGATGAGGAAGCCGTATAGATAGACGTAAGGAGACTGGCCACGAACGTTGAGAATCAGAGTATCGGTATTCGCTGTCGATATTGTCGCATTGTAGTTGTAGCTTCCATCCACCGCGAGGCCTTCAATATGGCCCAGATCCCGGGACGAGAGGAACGCAGCCTGTGTGTTCCACTGGGGAACTTTCAGTGCCATGTCTAACTGATCAGCACGAACATCAAAAGGAATTGCATTCTTGTTCGGCCGGAAAGTGTCGATAGGAATACAGGCCTCAGCGGTCAAGCAAGGGCTCGAGAGGGCAAGGTAGGTGTTATCTTCTATAACAGTGGCTTTGTCGATAATGTTGGCCTCGTTAATGTTTAGATAGAGCTGTAGTGATTGTAGACTTATATTAACGTGGTATTTGAAAGGCACAAACACCAAATAGTCAGGAGGCGGGCCAGTTGTCCAGTCGTCGACCAGGTCAACAAGGAGGAAGATGTGGTCTCGCAGAATGAACAGCTCCATTTTCGAGCTGGTAATGCTGAAGTGCCAATTTCTGAGCGCATTCCAGGAGAGTGGATTAGAAAGGTCGCAGGATATCCGCTGAGCACCGGATCGCCATAGCAGGTCGTGGTTGACGCTACTCCAAAGCTCAGAACTCGGCAGATCAACGTCGAGTTTCGTAGTGTAGCCCGTTGAACTGGCCAACATATCCATATTGAACTTGACTGAGGAGTTGACTGGAAGCTTCACTTCCAACCACCCTGCAGGCCGCATTTGGGTCGCCTCCCCTTTGCTGTTCTTTTTCGCACGGTTTCTCTGTTTTCGCTTCGTTGGCACCTTCTGGTGCCTCATCGGTGGCTCCTTGCCACGCCAACGCCAGTTCTTAGACTCTTCTCGAATAGGAATTCTCAAAGTAACCGTGTCGTCTATTTCAACGTAAAGTTGGAATGTTGTGGCGACTCTCCAGTCCCCTGGTTTCAGTGGTTGGGCAGGTGTTGCGTCTTTGCAAAGCGATGGGAAAAAGAATCGCTGCAAATCTGCCCTTTGACGATCTGCCCACGGGCCATAGTTCATTATTCCCCCTTTGACCGAGAAATTCACGCCCCAGGCCGGAGGCTCACTTCCATTGATGTTGATAGGAAACGCCTTCGCGTTCCCATAGCGGCTGCGAGAAGGGACCTTTCCTACAGCATCCCAGTAAACAGTCAATACAGCCTCGGGGCTGTCAAGGACTGTTGTCGCTGCAGCATACTCTACGGCTGCCCAGCGAGCCCTATCGTCTTGGTCGCGATCGTCGAGATAGCGAGTCAAGCCTTGCCACTGATTGATACCAGGGACTTGCGAAGTAGCGGTGTTCATGGCAGTCCGTGAATCAGTCGAGAAGGACTCAACAGAGCGTCGCCAATAAGGGACTAAATTACGCAAAGAATTGACGGCTTTTCGGCGATGATGACGGAAGAACGATCGCTTGGATATTGTCTCCTGGCTTTGGGTATTGTCGCGATCCCGCGTGGCCCGAGTGACCTGGTCCTCCTTGAAGTCCTCGTTCTCTTTCATCTCGATCACCGGATGCTTGAGCTGGACCTTGAAGGTTTGACGGTAAGGGTCTGATGTGGTAGTTTCTGAGGCGTCGACTTCCACGTCAAGCGAGTCGGCCCTGGCAACGAGTATGGCCTTTGTGTTCTCATTACCCATGACAGCGGCAGCCTTTTGACATCGAAGATGCACAGGGAACAGTTGGAGCATGAACGGCAATTCAAGCTCACAGCTCCTGGTGTTCTCATCATCGTCCCCGCTTCCCAGACCTGTCGTCGTGCGCCGGTACAGGTACCCTCCACGCTCATCCGAGTCTTGCTTCTCGTCCAACCCCTTGCCGCCATGGCCGAACGCGCCTTCATGCCCCCCCTCTTTCTTGGGCCCTCGGGGTTGTAACGTGGTTTCATCCTTCTCAGATACTCCACTTGAGCGTGCGTCTGGGTCATTGAGCTGAGTGAGGCCTGCAAGAACAGTGTCGTATGCTGGGCTACGATTGTACACGAACCACTCCAAGCCAATCAGGTCCACTTGAATACGACATGGAAGCTCTGCGTTCTTGGCGTCGCTCGTTGGTGTCGCATCTGTGGATGATACACCTGATCGACGGGAATCAATGATGTCTGCGTCGCGAACTCGTCGAAGCCAATATCGCCACGTTATGTAACCATGTTGGACCATAAACGTTTCGTTCTCGCCATGATATCGTAAGCCTGTGAAAAAGACTCGACCGCCCAGGAGGGATATTTGAATAGCTTTGATATCAATGTGAACTCGGTACTGATGCCAGGTATAAGCCCGGATAGCGTAAGATACGATCGACGCAAAGACTCGGTTGAGGTAGAGGAGGAAAAAGATGGCTAGGATACAACATAGAGCGACGTAGATGAGGAATTCACTATAGCAAGGCCAGTTAGAAATGGAGAAGCAAAGGGGAAGTTCCAGATGTCACAGAACGTACTAATTGAAACGGGGGCGCTCAGTGTCTCTGGCTACAACAATCACACTGTCGAGACCCGGCAGGGTGATATTCATAATGGTAGGGGCTCAACAGAGCTCACGAAGCTCCAGTCGGTAGCAGAAAGACAAGTCGCATCACATAGAGCCCAGTAACAGCGTGTTGGGGCTACTATGACGGGCAAAGGGTGTTGCGAGGTTCCGCAGGTGAAGCACAGGTAGCAGTTCGTTGATGTTGGAGTCGGTCAGGAGCTGTCAGGTCATCCGAAAGTAACTTTGCGACGCGGTTGCTGAGGTCCGGTTATCCGCCCCCCTGTCGGACAGCGGACGCAGGGCAGCGGAGCCACTGCTCATAGCGCCCCAGCTCACAGCGCCCCATCAAAGCTCCAGCTCCTCTGCATGCCCGGGTTGTGCCTCAGCTTTTTAAGAGCAAGTGCTGTCTGTGGTGACGCATGAAACATAATTCCGCGCCGACGGGGCCCGACGGACGTAGTCTACTACAGGCAGCGAATGCATCATTTTATCGTCGTTCTAGCTTCATCTACATTGCTTGCCTGGCAAGACGACGCGACGCACGACAACAATCACGAGACTTCCGTTCCGAGTGGTGTCGTCATCTCCGGTGCGCCACTGCTGACAGTTTAATATCCCGCTGGGAGCTACCTACGGATACTACGTTTTCATCTCTGTTCGGTCGCGACATCATCCTACATACATACCTCTTTGCGCAGCCCGCCAGTCATGTGCTAGGACACGCCAACCGATTGCTCGGATACCAAACCATCTCGACGGACTGTCTGAACCTCACATGGCCATGGAGGGCTACTTCAAGGTCATGTCCAACGGCGGCACTGGCCAGAAGCTCACATATGCCACTACGGTGGTTTCTGGTGTCGCGTCCCTGGCTGCGACGGTGCTTTCTATCGTGTATGAGCCCTCAACTCTTGGCACTCGGCTGAACAAGGCGCATGGCTAACGAATGGACGCAGCTCAATATTGTTACAAGCCAAAAACTACCGGAAGCCTCTTTTCCAAAGATATGTTATCCGAATCCTTCTCATGGTGCCGATATATTCGGTAGCATCATGGACGAGCATGGTTTCATTGAAAGCGGCCGCCTTCCTCGATCCCATCCGCGATATCTACGAAGCATTCACAATCTTCACATTCTTTCAGTTGCTCATCAACTATCTTGGTGGAGAGCGTTCTCTTATCATTATGACGCACGGTCGAGCTCCCGTTCACCATCTCTGGCCACTCAACCATGTCTTGCCAAAGGTCGATATTTCAGACCCCCATACCTTCTTGTCGATCAAGCGCGGGATTCTTCAGTATGCCTGGCTGAAGCCAGTTCTAGCTCTAGCTGCTATCATCATGAAAGCAACAGGTACTTATCAGGAAGGTTATATCGGACTTACCTCAGGGTACCTTTGGAGCGGCATCGTCTACAACATTAGTGTTACCCTCAGCCTGTATTCGCTTGGGCTTTTCTGGGTTTGCACAAGCCGAGATCTGCAACCTTTTAGGCCGGTACCCAAGTTCTTGTGCATCAAGCTCATCATCTTTGCTTCGTATTGGCAAGGGTTTTTCTTATCCATCTTGGTCTGGCTGGGCGCGATACCCGATGACGTTAAGGGATACACACCCGACAATATTGCTGCGGCAATACAGGACGCTCTCATTTGTGTTGAGATGCCCATCTTTGCCGTAGCACATTGGTATGCCTTCTCGTGGCATGATTTCGCCGACAACAACATTCTATCCGCACGGATGCCCCTGAATCACGCCTTCCGCGATGCTTTTGGAATTAAGGATTTGATTGAAGACACGAAATTAACTTTTCGAGGGGATAGCTACGGCTATAGAATCTTTGATTCCGGCGACAAGGTCATGGCTCACGAAGATTCAAAGTCCCGTCTCGCAAGACTCAAGGAAGGTATGCGATACAAAAGTGGCGGAAAGGGAAAGTATTGGATTCCCAAGCCTGGCGAGATCAACTCTACAACCCCGCTGCTCGGATCAAACGGAGAGACAAGCAACAATCGTCCGGATCAGATCAACGAGAACACGCACGGCACCTTTGATGAGCCCGAGTTGGATGTTGATGACGACCGCTTGTATGAACAAGCACGGCAACTTGAGTACGGCGATTGGAATGTAAGTGAGATCCAGTTGTTACAGTTTTCCTTATCTGACCTTGCTTAGTACCCCGTCATCACAGCCAGTGAACCACTGAGGGAGCGGTACCGCTCTCCTGGAAGCTTTGGAACAAGATCCCCTGCTTTCGCTAGCCCATCTGTGAGGTCGCCAGCAACCGAGACAGCACCTTCCACCAGTAAAGGCAAGCAAAAGAGCAGAGAGCCCGCGCTCGCGCCCGCCCCCCAACCTGAACCTGTGGTCCCAATTAAGAAAAAGAAGAGGCCCAAGAAGGTTGTCAAACATGAGGAACTGGATCCAGACAAGCTCGGCCTTGACAAAGGACCTCCCGCTCCACCAGAAGCTAGCAAAGTTCGTGGTTATGATGGAGGAGACAGCCCTATCAACGACGAGTCCAGGGAATTGAGTGGCGCTCAGCATCAAGCACAGCCCCATGGTCATATGTCAAATTACCAGTCGAATTATCGCAATGATGATGGTGAGGAGGAAGAGTTCCGGAATGTTTGGGGGAGAGACGAGGAATCTAGGTAACATGGTCATATTAGATACCCTTGAGTCTACTCAAGTTGGGTGGAGACTTGGAGGCATAGCACGGAGTTATGGTTGTCGTATGTGTTTTCATTAGGCTGAAGCTGCTGTATCCAAGACATAGTACATGTTCAGTTGCACACCCAGACGCCCTACAGCGGCCTTGCTGAGCTTGGTAAATTTTGATCAGTCAGTCGTTGGCCACTCGTGGCGTTTGGTCACTTCAATTGCATATACCAGCGCTGATATAGATAGGCCAAACCCCGTGGAAAGACCACACACTTCCCATTTTAGACTCCTCATTCTATAGTTCACAACCCACATCACAGCTAAATTTTCAATCATCAATCATGGCTCAAGCCCAGGTCAAACTGAACACCTCTGCTCCATGCCTGGAGATGCCAACCTCAGTCTTTCCATCCTCGCCCCGCACGCTTGCGGGAATCTTCTCTCCCTTCCTTTCCAAGATGATTTTCTTCTCAGAAACCTCGGGCAGCTTGTAGAACCGGCGTCCATTGCGGCTGAAGAAGCCCTCCAGCTGCTCCTGGGTAACGTCGGCTTCCGTAATCACGCCCCGCTCGATTGCCTCCTCGAGACCCAGGAGGACGAGCTGCACCACGTAGGGCTGAGTGAAGACACCGGCGGGTGCCTTACCCTGCTCGGCAGAGGTCTTAGACTGGAGAGGATGAGGAGCACTGTCACTTCCACTGAGAGAGTGGCATTAGGAGTCGGATTTCAAGCTAAAAGGGGGAAATGGACTTACAAGAAGAACTTGGAATCGCCGCTGACAACAGCCTTGACCAAGGCATCCCTGTCAGTGGGCTTCTTAGGGATCGGCTTGCAGAAAGCGAAGGGGTCGCAGCAGGCCTCGTGAGAGGTAAGGTAGAGATGATGGGCGGTGATGGTTGCTATCGAATGGGTCAGATGAACTCTTTCAGATACAGCATCATACCATACCGCCGACAGTAGGGCCGCAAGCCTTTACGGCCTCCACAGCAGCCGCAGTAGTACAGTGCTCAAGCTTCAAAGTTTCCATGTCAGCCGTCATTTAACAAGAAGTTGAAGTTGCGGGCAGACATACCACAATGCGCAGCTGTGGGAACCGCTCATGGAGCTGCTTCAACGTGGGGAGGAATGCCTCTTCCAAAGTCGTGCCGGCGGACGCAAGCGATTCAAGAACCTCGCCGTGAATGTTCAACACTGGTAAGATTTAATTGTTAGCTTCGACTCTCCTCTCAGCGTCCAATAATGGCAACCCCTGGATCATAACCTTAAGATAGAATAGCAGTAGGAGAACAGTCGATGAACCATGTTATTGAGCATAAAACACTTACCAATTCCGTGCTTCTCCATAGCAGCGAAGGTGTCATAAAAGGCTGTGATGTCTGAAACACCACTCTCCGAGTTGGTAGTCACACCTACATGGTGTAAGTGCTGTGTCTGTATTTAGAGGGAAGGGAAGGGAAACCTGCCCTGAGGGTAAAGCTTCACGCCAGTGATACCAGCGGCTGCGGCTTCGGCAATCACTTCTGGTGTGATAGAGGGATGAAGCTGGCAGAAATCAGGATGGACCATGTGTAAGATTTGGTGGGGAGGAGGACTAACATAGAGTGACATAAGGAAGTGTACATCTTTAGTGATGGCAGTAAGCTTGGATTTATACGCAAGCACCTACATGGCGATCAGATATACACACAAATATCACATAGTTGAATGCATATCTGCACAGGGCTCGAGCTGTTATATACATACCTGCTCAACTGAAGTAAGAGGAGGAAGCTATACAACTAATATCAGCAATCGAACGAGAGATACATGGTACGTTGATCCGGTTGCTCCTGGAAACAAAATCACTCAAATACGGAATTCACAACGGCCAACATACAAGATTAGGCATTCTATTATTCTTCATTAGCCCTTTCAGCGCTCTTTTGTTCTAGGATACAGAGTCCATACACAAATGCCGTATCAACTCCACCCTGGCGCACAGTCGGGACTACTAAGTCCATCAACTCGCCCTGACGCAAATGAACATGCATGTCAGCCGCGGCTGGCAGCTCAAGTCGCTGAATATTCTTCATCTTGAGAGAGTTGTAAGGCGTGACCGTAGACTGTCTGTGTCAATTGCAACTTTTGAACTCTTGATTCGATCACGACAAGGATAAAACCGCGGGCTGTCACTTTTTGGTGTGGTGAAGAGGAACCCCGCGATTTCCAAGTTGATGACTAAGATGGACGTCGTTTTTCATGTTCGGAGACTTTCTACCAATCATAGTCACTCAGCCGCTCCCGGATTATCCGTCGGCCGGCTTCGACAGGCGGTGTGAGAAATTTGTCGGTCTGGGAAGGCAGAATCATAGCAACGGCCGAATCCCATCACCAATTCCGCCAGCCCTACGCTATTATTCCCTATTATACTGAGCTCGACTGGACTTCCAGCACTGGCATTTGGTGGAATCGGCGTACTTGACGCCTTGACGGATCAGGTTGCGGGCCAGGCGCTTGCAACTACGCCCAGGAGCGCGCAATGGGCCGCAAGCCCAATCCCCTCATCCTCGAGTACTTCGTCCGAGGCCCCAAGCTCAACGACAACAGCAACAGGTATCCGCACACATGTAAACAATGTGGCGAAAGCTTCCCCAAGGGCAGGATCGATAGCTTGACAACCCACATCACCAAGAAATGCCCCGCCATCTCCGAATCGGATCGTATGCGAGCGTGCCTTGAGCTCCATGGCATCACCAGCACCCGCACGGCCCCCGAACGATCGCCACCTGATGCGCAGACGAATGGACAGCCTGTGGATGTTCCCAATCTCCCTCAAGGATGGAGCGCTCTTGAGACCCTCGCCGAAGCCTCACGACAGGTCGATTTGAACGAGAACAACCGCGGCCAAAGCGTACAAGGTGCCGCTGACCCCGCCGACCCCACCAACGCTCAGCATGTTCCTGATCGCTTCGAACTTCACGAGCAATTCACTCTCGACAACCCTCCCGTGAGCTACGAGCATCGGTCGCAGCAGGGGAATATAGGTAAGGCGCGACCAAGTTGTTGCAAGGGGTCGAATTAACGTTATGTGCTAGGCGTGGTTCAACCGTCGCTTCCCGGACCCGAGTTATCGCCCGAAGAACGACTCCAAGCTTTGCTCCCCAACAGTGTCGCTTCGCCAGATGCTTCCAACATATCCGTTGCTGTGGCCGCTACCGCCCGGCTCAACCCATCGCTTCTCGATCCCCAGCTTGTCAATGAAAATGGTTCATCGACGCCGCCCCCGACCGTTGACATCCCGCCTCCGGTTGAAACCTCACCCAGTGCGGTAACTGCTCCTGATGGGGGAATCTCGCAGCCATGGGGCGAAATGACATACTTGGCTACCGCCTCACCAGTGCCTATGATGCACGATCATCCCCCTGCGCCCATTCAGATGAACCGAGGTGGTATCCGTATGGACACCGGGGATGGGCAATTGAATGGGAGACCCCGACATGCCCGATCTCGATTTACTGCTGCGCGACGCAAGGAGGTTCAGGAGGTTCGGAAGATCGGCGCTTGCATCAGGTGCAGAATTCTACGCAAGAACTGTGGGAAGGGCACCCCTTGCGACACCTGTCGAAAGGTTTTGTCACCGCGTGTCTGGAGAACTGGCTGCGTGCGGACAAGGCTTCAGGAGCAGCTCGACTTATATTCGGCTGGAGTTCAGGTTGTTTTGTCCCAAAATCGAATCAACCTGTTAAAAAACCAACTCCAGATGAACCACGATGGTACCGTAATAGAGGTCTCTCACTTCCCTGAAACGGGCAAGGTCATCGTTCTGGAAGCCTTCGTTGCGCTGATGGAGCCTAGTGAGACTCTGGCTGCTACTCGAGGGAGCAAAGATTCTTTCTGGCAGGTCATTATGATCGATCAGGATAAAGAGGACATTCCTGGCAAGGTGGAGACGTACATGCGCGACGTCTTCCATCTCTTCATTGAACGTGAGCCCTCGAGGTTCATGCGTGTCACTCTAGAGCTTGCGATCCAGCAACTAGCGGAAGCTGAGGATGATTTGCTTCGAAAATCGCTAGAGCTCTGGGGCTTGGTCGAGAGTATCGACCGCGAGAGGCAATGGAACATCATAGAGAAACCTGCCAATAAGGGAGACGAATCTCGGCGAATCCAGGAAACCGAGAGCGAGAACGACGCCGATATCTACACGACAATATGCATGCAGCTCAACGCGGCGGCGGAAAGAAAGGCAAATAATACATCCAAGGCCTTACTGAGCGGCATGCACCGAGTACTCCAGGACAGCAAAGTCAAGGTCAACTTTAAGATGTACCTCACGGCGCTCATCTTTCTCAATTGCCTCGAGAAATCGACTTGGGCTTTCAAGGCCTGGGAGCAAGATCATCTTCGCCCCGGGTGGCCCCTCGAGAGGGATCCCAGCGTGTTTACGCAGCAGGGTGGGAATCTGGCAAGCTTGTTGAAGATGCTTCTGGGGATTCGCAAAGCTCTGCCGCAAACGCTCCGCAGCGACTTGGGGAAGTTAATTACTTTAGAGCAAGACCCTGTGGTTGGGGCCTATTTCCAGGAAATTGACCTAGATTGTAAGTTTTCTATATCGTATCACATTGCCCTTAAATAACCTCAAGTTACTAACAACTATGTCTAGACGAAACTATCCTAGCCCGGCAAGAAGGGTCTCAATTCTCTCCCGCAGACTCTCGATCTCTCGAGATGATGTTTTGCTCTCACCTTCTCCTCACGAACACCCCTTAGACGTCTGAGACACCGGGCACGTTCCGAAACAACGTGCTCTAGACGTTAGCTACTGGGAACCGACCTTATCTTTCACCCGCTTAATGGCTAATGACTGGACGGAAAAGCAACGATTCTTTTGATACCACACAATGACGTATGTATGACTATTTGGGCGTTTTAGCCGACTAGGCGATATGGGGATATATAAAAAAATCTAGAAAATGGCTTTGATTCTTGGAACTGGCGTTGCGGGCGGTATAGACAAAGGCAAGATACCTCAGGGTTTTCTTGATGAGGGAGTAAAGAGTTTTGGTGAACTCGGAAACAAGGCTCATTACGATTCGATTTATCTCGCTCTTATGTCCTCAAATCCTCAAATACATTAGGCTATTTGCTACCGACCCTTTTGACCTATATAATCCATGACTTTGCTACGCTCGTTCGCTCCCTCTCTCTCGTGTTTCGACATCATTAGCCGTTCGAGCGCGCAGCTCAAGAACCCTCTGGGTTGAGATGCCGCTATTGTTCCGGCTCGGGTTATGGCCAGGCCTCTTCGGCTTCCGGAAGCATGCGAACTCGTTCTTGCTCGAGTCCCTCAGCCTCTTGAGTACGTTGCGCATCTCGGACAGCTCGCCTTGCAAGCGTGCGCGGGCCTCGTTGTCGGTGCGTGCATCGAGTTCCTGGTAGATCTGGCTCTGCAGCTCCGAGGCGCGTTCAGAGGTGTAGTGACTGAGGGTTTGAGCGACGAACTCGACGTCGAGCGTGGCTTGCATAAGGGCCTCGAGGGAGTAGCGAGGGCGGCGGCGGAAAGCTTCGAGGAGCTGGACGGAAGTCTGCTCGAGTAGGAAGGATAAGACGTCAACGGTAAGGGCTGGCGCCGTGGTAGAGACCTGAGAGTGGACGAGAACCAGGGTAAGGAGGGCCTCATAGATGTATGGCTTAGCTGTCTGGGTGCGTTGGCCATGACCGGGTGCCCAGTCGGGAGCTGAGATGCCAGCTTGAACGATATCGCGGAGCCCTTCAATCGATTGCTTCGTGTAAGATTGGAAGAGGCGGTCATGGATTTGTCCGAGGACCTCGCGGATCTTCTTTGACTCATCGGTCAACTTGACGGAAAAGGCATTCTCGAACTGCAAGTTAAGACTCGGCACAACCTGCGAGCGCAGTGATTGGAGGTTGCTGAGAGTCATGAGCATCCGAATGTTCTGCACGATTGTGTCAGTACAGTACAAGTGTTGTTAGTGTCAAGATGGTGCTCACCCTGTCCCCAGAATCTAACGCACCCTTGCCGACCATGGTAGGCGCAGCGGCAGATGCAAGTTTTTCGTCGCTGTCAGCCAACCAGTCGTCTTCGGTCCTCTTCAGAGAGCGCTCGGCATTTTCAACCATACCACTCAGGGCCTTATACAAGGTGGTAACATATTGGCTGCGCACCATCTGAAGCAGCTTTGTCGGAGGCGGCAAGACGATATCTCCCGACCCCGACCTGGACATGGCGTCAGGGATGTAGAGGATCTTCTGCATTCCCGACAACAGTGCTCCCTCAAAGGCAGAAAAGCTCGCCGGCATTCTCGTCACATCGCCCAGCTCAACTGAGCGCTGCCAGTCCTCCACATACTTGATGTTTTCGGCATCTCGGTTCCAAGCGGCACATACGGCCGTGACACAGCGCTCCCGAGAGCCTCCAACGAGGGTTTTTAGGCGTTCCAGAACCTGGCTGTCCCCCGAGGCAACTGGTTCGATGCTGGCCATGTCACCTGCCCCTGAACCAACCAAGGCCAGCATCTTGGACAGATAGTGAACGCCACTGATAGAGTTGGACCAGGGCGGCCAGAAGGCGAGTTTCTCCCATGCTTCGCCTCTCTTGGGTGAAGGTGGTGGTAGGTTATTCGGGTCGAAGTTGAAGCGAGGGTCTCGCTTCGCAGTAGGCGTCAGGGCGCCAGACATGGGCGTCACTGGCGCAGGAGAAGTAGGAGACACAGGCATCGGTGAGAAGAGCAGTGAGACATCCTCAGGGGGCATATCCACGAAGAAGGCAAAGACTTGCTCGCGTAGCATGTCGACTAATTCCACCGCCCCCTTCCGCAATTCGCCAATATTCTGCTGCGATAGTTCGTGATGGTGTCGAGATTCATCCCGGTAGCCCGCCGGAAGAGTCGACTGAGTTGTGCCGTTGATGAATCCTTGTACTGTCTGCCAGAAATCCACCACGTCGCCAAGAATGCCTTGAACTGATAGTAGGCTGTGTAGGAAAGAAAGCATCTTCTCCCACAACTCAATCACTTCAACAGAATCAAACGTCAATGGCTTGCCGTCAATCACTGGTCGACCAAGGGATCGAAGATGTGCCGCGATCATGTTAGGGTTCGGCTTATCGTTGCTAGCCAGCCTACGGCGAAGCACCTCAATCTCGACTTTTGAGCGGTCTGCTGTCGACTGAATCTTGTCCTTGAGGTAGTCATAACAACTCAACAGCCAGACCCAGATAGGGTTATCGTCAGCGCCGAGTTCCAGGAGTAAGTTTATGAGCTCCGTGTGTTGGTCTTGTGCGCGGCCAGTCATATTCTCCGACTTGGACACCCCGTGAAGAGTGACGAGCCTCTTCCAGACATCACGCTTAAAGCTGCGAATCTGCTGGTCCACGTCATGCCACATACGTCCCGCCATGAGCAGTTGGTAGAGCTGTGGCTCAGTCGGGGTATCTCCTCCCAAGCCCTCGGATAATCGCCGCGCTTCATCCGCAATTTTCCTGGCCCTGTTGAACTCGTCGACAAGTGATTCGTAGTCCTTCCGCTTGATGCTGTCGGCTATCGCGGTGCTCAGCTCCACGTAATCCTTGAATCGAGTCATGTGGTTTGACACGGTCTTGAGGTTTTCCTCTTTCTCCCTTCCTCCCAACGCAGGACCCCAGACATCCTCAGCTTTCGCCGAGACGTCCAACAGCGGACCTTTGATACCCAGAACACCATACTCGCTCTCCTTCGTCAGCGCGTTCTTCTTGCGCGTATCAGTTACGGGCGACGTCAAGGGGTTGCTGAGACCTAACCCAGGTCCAATGCCACTGTTTCGGAAGCTACTGCGACTAGCAGCGCGAGAATGGCCACGGGCGCGGGATGTGGGCGGCTCAACCCCGCGATACTTCATCTCCTTGTACACATTGTCTATCGTAGCTTTTGCTTTGACGAATCGCTCGAAGTTTGTCTCGACCAGAACTTTGAGCGAGGCGGACTTTTGATCGATAGATTGTGAGAGAACATCGAGGCCAGTGAGTAAGCTTCGGGTGTCGGCGGTGGCATGCATTTGCGAGAGGAATAATGCTGGGGAAAAGGTGGTCGAAGAGAGGAGGAATCGGTTTCCTAATGAGAATCATACCCCGTCAGTCTACATCCGACAGCAGCTCCCCAGATAGTGATAGGTGATGCGGGGGACATACGAAGTCGGTGATCATCTTGAAGCGACAGGCCAAGGTGCTTCAGAGTCCTAACGACGCTGTCTGTAGTTCCTAGCGGATCCGGCTCATCCTTCTGAACCAAGTTGCTGACGCCGCCTTTGCCGCCTTCTGAACCGAGAACGGCGCTTCTGCGGTGGCTCACAGCTCTCTCAAGCGCCTGATATCGGGACTGCCTTCGCTGCAGCTTAGTGCTCTTCTCGCCCGCGTCCTCGTCGGAATCTTCCATGTCTTTCTCGACAGGCCATTCTGAAGGGTAAAGGGTGGGGATCTGGTAGAAGTCGAGGATCGTGCGTTCGGTGTCGGCCATGGTGATGGTGATAGTGATAGTGTTGGCCTGAGGTGGGACGATCAGGGGATGCGGCGCATGCTCGATTTGTTGGCTGGGTCGGATTGCGCCCGATCGGCGCGTGGAGAAGACGGTCTTCTGTTGGACAGCGAATCAGGATCGGAGCGGGCGTAGTGGTAGCGCGACGAAGGTTGTAATTTTGAGTCCGATGCTGTGAGCTGTGTGTATCCGTAAGCTACAGTAGCTCATGCATGTGTAGCTGGGCCGCGTTGTCGCAGTTTGGGGTTCAATGTGTGGCTTGGCATCTGTGGCTCAACTATGTGACGTGCATGGTCTATACGCGCTGTGGCTGGTGTGAAATCTTACGAGGTTCGAGGTTTGTACCGATACGGAGTATTGAGGCGCACCTCCCCACCGGCCCCGTCGGCCTCCATAGCTTGGAGAGGTCTTTTGGCAGCAACAAGGTGTAAAGCGGAAGTCCGGCGGCATACGAGGCTTGGAGCCGAAAGAAGATCTAGAAAACTCGCGGAAAAGTGGAGGACAGTGGAGGACAGTGGAGTTGGACGCCACAATTGCCTTTGATTATCCACAATTGCCCGTGGCTCTTCGTGGCTGGTGGCTCAGTTTGGGCTGTCCACTTGCTCGGCTCGTTCATTGCCCTTGGAAACTTCTCTGAAATAACTTTTGGCCAACTCTTGCAGCTTTCTTTCCTCTCGCCAGAACCTCTCTTCTCTCTCACGTATCTCCCCTCTCCTCTCCTCCTCTTGTTTCTTCTGCTCAAGCTGCGGTAGTCGGTCCAATTGCTCCGCTCGTACTCAAAATGCTGGCCATTCGAGCACTCCAGACTTCTGCCTCCCGGCACGCTCTGCGCGCAGCTCCCCGCGCTGCTGTGTCCTGGGCCGTCTACGTATGAGATCACCACCACGCCGCGCCCAACTTTTTTTTTACGATGCGCGCAACATCAATCTTTACTAACATTCTTGATAGAACCGATGCTATTCGACCGCTGGCGACAAGGTGGCCAAGTACAACGGCACCAAGGATTCTCATGTGCGTTTGCGCTGCTCCCTCATAACACAACTTTTTGCATGATCCTAGCGTTCGGCTGGGCCGAGCATGGTGCCGAGATAAAATAACTCAGTCACGATGCCTGGCCAAAGCTACAGACACAATCAACTGTATGCTAACATGATGCGCAGGGCAACTTCCTTGTCAGCTTGATCGAGGGTGACGGTATTGGCCCCGAGATCGCTCAGTCCGTCAAGGACATCTTCTCCGCCGCCAAGGTTCGTCATGACAACTCGCCCCTGTATAAGCTACACCATGAAAATCCCATGCTAACACAACATGTTGTAGACCCCCATTGCCTGGGAGCCTGTCGACGTCACCCCTATCCTCAAGGACGGCAAGACCGCCATTCCCGACGCTGCCATTGAGAACATCCAGAAGAACAAGATTGCCCTCAAGGGTCCCCTCGCTGTACGTTGACCTAAGCGCAAATCCGTCGCATCCGGCCCACCTCGGACATGCCCATGTCTAACATCTATCTACCTCTAGACCCCCATTGGCAAGGGCCACGTCTCGCTCAACCTGACCCTCCGACGAACCTTCAACCTCTTCGCCAACCTACGACCCTGCCGCTCCGTTGCCGGCTATGAGACCCCCTACGACAACGTCAACACCGTCCTGATCCGAGAGAACACTGAGGGTGAATACTCCGGTATCGAGCACGTCGTTGTCGATGGCGTTGTCCAGAGCATCAAGCTCATCACCCGTGCGGCTTCCGAGCGTGTCCTGCGATTCGCTTTCCAGCACGCTGAGGCCATTGGCCGCAAGAAGGTCCGTGTTGTCCACAAGGCCACCATCATGAAGCTGTCCGACGGTCTCTTCCTCAAGGTCGCCCAGGAGGTCGCCAAGGACTTCCCCAACATTGAGTTCGACGCCGAGCTCCTCGACAACAGTTGTCTCAAGATGGTCACCGACCCCACCCCTTACAACGACAAGGTTCTGGTCATGCCCAACCTCTACGGTGACATTCTCTCCGACATGTGCGCCGGTCTCATCGGTGGCCTAGGTCTCACCCCCTCCGGCAACATCGGTGACGAGTGCTCCATCTTCGAGGCTGTCCACGGTTCCGCCCCCGACATTGCCGGCAAGGGCCTGGCCAACCCCACTGCTCTCCTCCTTAGCTCCATTATGATGCTGCGACACATGGGTCTCACCGAGCACGCCGGTCGCATTGAGACTGCCATCTTTGATACCCTTGCCGAGGGCAAGGCCTTGACTGGCGACCTTGGCGGCAAGGCCAAGACCCACGAGTACGCCCAGGCCATTATCTCGAGGCTGTAAATACCTAGTTTAGATACCTGCTACTTGCCCCGGGTGTATGCGCGTTTTTTCTTTGGGGGTAGTGTTCATGTAAACTGTACCAAACCTAGATTCAGGCACGGCGAAATGATTACGGAGTTGTTCTTCATGCGGACCTGAGATTGCTGATAAGAACTGATTGATGCCTGGACTACGTTGTGGCAGTGCAAGAGTTTGCTCACTCGCGTCTTTATTGTAATGGAAGGTAGCTAACTAAGCATGAAAATTATTCATTTTGTTGAAAGTACTGTATTTGGGCATATCCGCAGGGTAAGTAAGATATATATATATATCTTTTCGCAACGGAGTTTAGTGCCACTACTTCGTTATTGGCTGGCGAATGTTTCCACGAAAGATAGGGACAGGATCGTGTCCGGATCGGGCAGAAAAGGAATACGTCTGGTATAATATAAACTTGTAGTTTCGCTTGATACCATGCTCATTAAGAAAACGTCGCTTCGTAACGTACATACAGGCCCAGAGTTGCGCCTTGTCGTTCCTCAGTATGCCCAACTGTCTCGTGAATCGCTACCCTATTCCAAAACCCAGCCCAATGCTAAGGTGCCATGTGCGCCATTTTCCCATTCCAGATCAAGCATGATGCCAGAAGCCTCATTCCACATGGCCAATTACCCCATGACTTCACAGTCGTCCACTTCGAATCTCCTTGTCAAATATCTTGACACCCCACACCTCGTAGAACTGTAATACCCCAACTGTCTTGAGCCGAAGTCGCTTTCCGCAGTTTGAAGCATCGTCATCATCTTCATCACTTTCGCTGTCTGAACCCCAAGCCGGTAGCACTGGGAGAGCGCTTTCATTGTGATGAGGGTCCACATTAACCTTCTCCTTGCCCTTGCCTCTCCTCTTGATCCCTTCCTCGGGAGTGTCCGAGGGTCGGATGACTCGATCGAGCCGATCGTCTTCCATGGCGATCCACTCAAGCTTCAGCTCAGGATGATGAGAAAGGTTGTCCACAATAAAATTTAGGATCTCACGCATGACCCATATGCAGGTGTCGTTATTCCTGAAGCGAATAATATTAATGGCTCGGAGGTTGATCAAACCGGCAAAGTATTGCATGAAAGCATGCTGTCATTCAAGTTAGATAGATTCGCACAAGGGATTTATTGTACTTACTACCGCGTGAATATTCATACTGAGAGCTAGCTCCTCGAGCTGTACTCCGCGGTTGCAGATGAGAATCATGGCCTTTTGGTTTGCATCCCAACCAGAGCTGTTCGAATCATCCTTGATCATCAGTCTCTTCAAGGTAGGCATATGCTTCTTGAGGACCAGTCGACGGATTTGATCAATTGTAATAGTAGTCCGAGGTGCGAAACTCTCGGGCTTGTACTTGGCACTTCGTTCCAACATGAAAAGATCATGTAGCTCCTCAAGCTGTGACATGCAATTGAGAAACGCAGTCGACACGTTGTCGGTAAAGACGCTCCGCAAGGCCAGCGGATGAACCTTGTTCTCCTTGGAGAGCAACGTCCAGATCGGGCTTTGGTTGCTTACGTTGAGGAGAGTCAGGTTCTTGATGCACCTCAGGTCAATGGCTCTCGACAATACGGATGCCTTCACCGGAATGAGGTGGACCCCCAGCGTCTCGAGAGCAATCCCACGGGTATCTCGAATATAGTCATCGATTGACCGTCGCGCGAGCTCAGTATTGCCCTCTTGTGACTTTCCGGATAGCTGGTTCTGGATAGTTTGGATCTCAGCCTCCGTCATTTTGATCTCACGCCGGATGTCCTGGGCGCACTGGCTCAATTCCCTCAGCTGTGCTTCTGCGTCCTTGACCTGGCTAAGATTCACTCCAGTGCCCTCAGCACGCAACGCCTTGATCCTCTGGACCAAGGCATCAGTGTCATCCTGAAACCGCAGCAGATTCGACAGGAACGTCTCGTAATTCGCTCGCTGTACGTCCAAGTTCACGTATGCTCTGCTGAGTCCAAACATTGAATTCGTGACAGGGGTTTTCGATGTTGCGTTAGAGGAAGAGCCTGCCTCTGAAGGTTCTTGCGGTTGAGACTCGGGCTGCTTCTCATCTGAGTTCTTGGGTTGCTGTTCATCGGGCTCTTCATCTAAATCTTCCACCGTGTCCAGATGCTCGATTTCAATATCCTCTGGCGAAACATCATCGCACGGGCCCTTGCCTTTGGATCGATCGGGGAGGTCCAGGGAGTCCTTATTCTCAGAGTCTGATCGACCGTCCTTGTCAACTTGCTGTTCTTCACCATCTTTGGGAGTCGCTGAATTGCTACCGGATGTCCCGTCAGGCCGTTGCGAAGGGAGCTCGCAAGAGTCCACATACTTCCTGGCAGCCTTCTCGATCACATCCAGGATATCCTGTTGCGCAGTAGAAAAGTCACGCGTGCCGTTTATATGCGACATCAACCTTGTGGATACACTCCGAATAGACGATACAAATTCCTCACGAGGGTCCTCCGAGGTATCATTGCCGTCAGGCTCTTGGCCTTCTTCATGACTGCACGCTGCATCCCGAGGGCTCTGATGCAGCGTCGGCTTCTTGGTGATGAAGGGTTCAACATCGAACATTCTCCCTAGAATACCCTCTTGGAGCTTGCGCTCTTCCTGAGAACGAAACGACTTCGCGGGGCCACTTGTATCAAAACTGGTACTCTGCGAGGCAGGGACAACCTGGAATTCGTCGTCGACATCGGAATCATCCGGGTCGGAGTCGGGCGGGGGTCGCCTGGCCTGCAACGCCAAAGAATCGGAAAGAGAGAGGTGCAGCTCGGTGAGGGTAGAGGACGAATTCCTAACACAAGTTTTGAGCTCCGTTACCAAGTCAAGGCTGTCAATGTCAAGTACGGAGAGACTTTTCAGTTTTTTGAATCCCGAAAGTGTTGGGGGTTCCTGAGTTGTAGAATCACGCTTTCCGGCCTTCGACTTGGAGAACTGTTTCGATATGGGCAGCAGAGAAGGAGGCGATGCACTCAAAACCGGCGCTGAGCTCATATTACCGGCGAGAGGGGCCGAGAACACAGGTGGGGGCGGAGGTGGAGGAATGTCGGCCCAGTGAGTTGACACTGGGGGGAGGTCATCGAGAGTTAGCGGAAGCGGAGGCGGCGTGATATAGTAGGTCTCGCCGGCTTGCATGCGAATGTGAAACCTGGTCAATGTCTTGATCTTGTGCAGTTCTTGATAGACAGGCCTGCTAAGTTCGACTCGGATGTTCCATCTACCAGGGGTCAGTGACCAGAGGCCCGAAAGGCGAAGCAATGCCTTCTTTGGCACATACCTAAAAGTCTCGAGTGACTTGGCCTTCTTGAGGGTCAAGTAGAGTAAGGTATTCAAAAACTTGCCACAACTAGCACTATATAGATAAGGCTTGTACGCGTGTTCGGCCTTGACGCCGGTGCTCACGGTATCCATAGACAGTTCCCTAAGGTGTTTGGCATAGTTGTACTCGCTCGTGGTGAAGGTGTCGAGGCCACCCGCAAGGCCATCAATAGGGGACTCGAACCTCACATCGTCGTCGTCGGGGAAGAGGATGTTGAAGCTGCGGTATAGCTGCGCAGAGGCGAGCTCATGGAAGTGCTGGGAGACGAGCGCACAACAGATCAGATCCGACTGGGAGCACTATGAGGATATTAGCGACATCGAAACGCACGACACGTATCCATCTAGGGTACGAACATGAGACAAGATCTCCTGCTGAGTCTCGGCGGGGAGGTCCAGAAAGGTGAGCGCGCGCTTCGGTGGGGTGGCAGCCTCGTCGCCGGCAGCCTCCGCAGCCATGATGTATGAGCGGGGGCAGCGTGGCAACTAGGCTGGCTCAATGATGGCCACTGAGAGGAGTATGAGGCTGCAGAATAAAAAGAGAGTAGAATATGCAAATAAAGAAGATAAAGTCAGCGCCACGAGATAGGAGCAAACGGCGGGTGATGTGATGGCTCGTCTCGCGGTGCGACTTGGGAATGCGATGCAGATGCGCCGATGTTTGATGAATTCGATGGATAGTGCCGTTTTGCAAGCGCTAAAAGGGAGGTCTTGAATTAGAGCCAGGGATGGGAGGCTGAGGCAACGATCCGGAGGAGTATATGTAGTCGTTTGGTTGAATATAGGACTGAGTGAGAAGGGCCATGAGGCAAGCAAGTCGCAAGTCGCTGGTCGCCGGTCGCTGGTCGCAGGTTCCGAGGGTCTCCTTGTTGGTTGGCTACCTTACCTAAGGTACTGAATGGCGGATGGTGGATAGGCGGGGCGGATCAACGATTCCCAGTCGGGCCCGTCGCCGCCGGGATTAGTTTATGGTAAGTGCCTCTCTAACTCAGTGCCAGTTGAGCGGCCAGGCTAGGATCTATAAAGACCTCTGCAACAATATATGAACAAGACAAATACTCATTACAGGCAGGGTTTACACTGGCTCTTGAGAAACTTGGCTGGTTTAGTTGGTGTTTGTCACTGGAACCCGTGTTTTCTTTCTGCTTTCGGTAAATGAAGCAATCGCTGCTAAGGGCTTGCTCTCCCGACGGCACGATCCGAAAAGTAGAGGTTGTTTTTAAGGCATGTAGGCCAGCTAGCCCAGGTCCTGGCTTTGCTTGCCTTTCAGCGCTGTGTCGCAAAGCAGGAAGTACAGTAGAATGGCAATATTGTATGTTGGAAATTTACAGTCAACGCCAGATGCGTTGGTTTTTGTTTTTGTTTTTGTTTTTGGAGTCACAGGCAGTGCTGACTTGCTTCCAGGCAAGCAGATGTCCATATCATGTGATAACCCTGGGTTTGGTCGGCACAATCACTTACATTCAGCTGTACGCTACCAATGGTCAATGCGGATTTTTGACGACTTGCTTGGTGATTTGCTGAACCACCTTGATAGGAACGCGGTGAACTCGACTGAAGAATGCCGGTGTCTCTACACGTGACCATACTTGGCTTGCAGTTTCTTCTCCATAACCCTAACTAACTCAGATATACTTGCTCGAACGGTCAGGGAAAAGTTCGTAACTGCCCTCCGCATGGCTTAGTTGTCTTCTAACTACTCTAGGACTGCTGGGAAGTCTAAATGGGGTATTCAGGACCCTTTGACTTAAAGGACTTGGAAGAAAAAAAGCCAGGATAACAGAGGTTATGGTCATTCCTTTCGGGCAACGCCGAGAATCTCTGCTACTTGGGGCCGATGTTTTAAGACCAGATATCCATATTCATGGGACGAACCTGCAGCCCGACTTGAAACCCAGCTACGACTGCAAGCTAAAGTCTCCCGCGGCTTCGGCAATGTACAAGATGCATTAGCCTTGAAAATAGCGGCCATCTCCGGCTGCTCCATCTTTGCGTGTTTACTTTATTGGTCTCCTCTGGCCAGCCCCACGCCCGGTTGAGATGGGCATGGATTGCGGGTTACGGCACATTTTCCCAAATCACTCGGTCGGTCGGTCGTATCGTGAAGGCAGTTGAGATACAACTGTTCAATCAGGTAGTGCTGCGCCTCTTACAGTTAATTTTTTTCTTAGAACACTCATATCCGCAGGCACCTAGAACTCGACATTTGTAGTTATTTTACGACTTGTAAATTGATCAAGACCTGCTGTAGTGATCTGTGTTGGTCAGTCCGAGCTTGAGCCCAGGCACAGAAATGCCGAGGGCCAAGTCGCCACAGGTACGAGTTGTTATGAGCGCCAGTTATGACCTGAGTCATCGAACTGTTTTGTTTGAGCAGCTCAAAGAAGAAACGGCCGAAGGTAATATCCTAATCGTGTGATGATTAGTGTAAATTTAGCAGCCAACACTGCCCAGTCCAGGCATCGATCTGTTGGCTCTATAACATGATGAAACTTCAGCTGGAGGATCTGATGCTTCCTTCCTTCCCCGCTCTCTAAACTGCGGCTCCTAGGTCCCACTTACAGGGCTGTGTACGACCCCTTCAATCAGCGCTCAAGCACACCTCATAGACAACGATCGACTTGGCCTGGTCCTGGACCCCAATTCCTTCGATAATTTATATTTTCATCTCGCTCTTCTTTCTTGTTTCAATCCTTTACATCTTCTCCTCTACTGTCATTACCTCCCAAAACCTCGCTTTCGTTCACAAGTCTCGTCGTTTTCGCCTGCGACTGACGTGGTCGTCATCGGGCTGTTTCACATTTGCCTTTACCTCCACCTTCCGGTGGTCGCACGCCCATTGAGCCCAACATTAGGCATCTTCAGAACAAGAGCAGGCATTCCCAAGGCCTTTCGTCTACACCATGACTGAAACCGAGGAGCCTCAGTTTACTAGTTTGGCCCAGCGTATTGCGGCCCTCAACAAACAAAAGAGTTTCACTGGCACCCCAGGTCCTGAACCTATCCGCAAGCGACCTCCCCCTC